>JAASAO010000218.1:0-24663 GCA_017311375.1 Mytilus coruscus | reverse complement strand
AAAAATTATTTATATAAAATGACCCTCATTTTTATAACATCCTATATTAAAATGCATTTACGTTTCATCATTGGTTTGGGGTATGTATGAGCTACATATCATATATAAATGTGCTATTGCGAAACTTACATTATTAATGCATGGTCAATTGTTAATTTATATTAAATTAAATTAATTCGTTTGAAAGGTCACCTTTCAAATAAGATCCCAAATGAACCCCAGAAATTTGTCTCCTGATTTGTATATTAGTATCTATAGGTCATTCTTTCTTGAATATTTATATAACTATATATATATAAATTGAAAACAACGTTCAAACACGTATGATTGCGTTGGATAAAAACCGCAATTTTTATACGTGTCACCGCATGCAAAACAAATTTCTTGGTAGAGGGGTCTAAATACAGCACAAACAACATTTTCCAAAAGACCAAAAAAGTGAAAAAAAGTATATTTTAACAAAACGCATTTGATTAGCAGGTCGAACAACTGATGTTCTTAAACCCTGCTGACTGCCATTGGCGATTGCCAAATAAACGGATCACAAGATGTAACAAAATGGATCTTATTATTAATTTATTACCAAACAGAAAACAATAAACTTGCGGAAAAGATGGTATACCGCAAACATGAGGTGCAAAAAATTGTACACCACATCCGGATTTCGACAATTAATGTCTCTTCAGTGATGTTAGGAATCGAAACGGTATTTGGAAGGTCATATAATTTACCTCAATTTAGGATAGACTCTGGAATTTTGAAAGAGTCGAAATAGGATGAACGGATCATTTAAACCCGAAAGAAAATATAATACAAGCCCAAACGAAAAAATATAAACAAGTCTAAATTGAAAACAACGTTCAAACCTATGATTGCGTTGGATAAAAACCGCAATTTTTAAACGTGTGCATGCAAAACAAATTTCTTGGTAGAGGGGTCTAAATACAGCACAAACAACATTTTCCAACAGACCAAAAAAGTGAAAAAAGTATATTTTAACATAACGCATTTGACTAGCAGGTCGAACAACTGATATTCTTAAACCCTGCTGACTGCCATTGGCGATTGTCAAATAAACGGATCACAAGATATATATATAGTCATTTTGGGGGCCCTTAATTATAGCTTGCTGTTCGGTGTGAGCCAAGGCTCCGTGTTGAAGACCGTACTTTGACCTATAATGGTTTACTTTTACAAATTGTGACTTGGATGGAGAGTGGTCTCATTGGCACTCATACCACATATTCTTATATCTATTGTGTACACTACATTGCTTATTTAAAAGTTTCTATTTGTACACTGAATTGGTGTTAAAGAGTTTCATGTGTAAACTTCAGCGGAATTTTTAGATTTTCCATGTGTGCACTGCTTTGGGGTTTTTATGGTTTCCATGTGTCGATTGCAGTGGAATTTTAAGATTTTCCATGTGAACACTGCATTTATATTTTAAGATTTCCATGTGTACACTGCAGTGCATATTTAGATTTTCCATGTGTAGACTGCAGAGTGATTTTTAGATTTTCTATGCGTACACTTCAGTGGGATTTTTAAATTTTCCATGTGTACATTTCAATGGAGCTTTTAGATTTTCCATATGTACACTGCATTGGGGTTTCAGGGTTTCTATGTGTACATTGCAGTGGGTTTTTTTTTTAGATTTTCCATGTATACACTGCATTGGGGTTTCAGGGTTTCTATGTGTACATTGCGGTGGGATTTTTAGATTTTCCATGTGTACACTGCATTTGGGTTTTAGGGTTTCCATGTGTACACTGCAGTGGGATTTTTAGATTTTCCATGTGTACACTGCTTTGAGGTTTTTGGGGTTTCCATGTGTCGATTGCAGTGGGATTTTAAGATTTTCCATGTGTACACTGCATTGGGATTTTTAGGATTTCCATATGTACACTGCAGTACGATTTTTAGATTTTCCATGTGTAGACTTCAGTGGAATTTTTAGATTTTCCATGTGTACACTGCATTGGGTTTTCAGGGTTTCTATGTGTACATTGCGGTGGGATTTTTAGATTTTCCATGTGTACACTGCATTGGGGTATTAAGGTTTCCATGTGTACACTGCATTTGGGATTTTTAGGGTTTCCATGTTTAGATTGCAGTGGAATTTTTAGGGTTTCCAGTGTTAACTGCAGTGGGGTTTTAGAGTTTCCATGTGTACACTGCAGTGAGATTTGTAGATTTTCCATGTGTACACTGCATTGAAATTTTTAATGTTTCCATGTGTACACTGCAGTAGGGTTTTTAATGTTTCCATATGTACACTGCATTGGGGGTTTTAATGTTTCCATGTGTACACTGCATTGGGATTTTTAATGTTTCCATGTGTACACTGCAGTAGGGTTTTTTAATTTTCCATGTGTACACTGCATTGGGATTTTTAATGTTTCCATGTGAACACTGCAGTGGGATTTTTGATGTTTCCCTGTGTAGACTGCAGTAGGGTTTTTTAATTTTCCATGTGTACACTGCATTGGGATTTTTAATGTTTCCATGTGAACACTGCAGTGGGATTTTTGATGTTTCCCTGTGTAGACTGCAGTGGGATTTTTATATTTTACATGCGTAGAGTGCAGAGAGATTTTTAGATTGTCCATGTGTACACTGCATTGGGATTTTTAGGGTTTCCATGTGTACACTGCAGTGGAATTTTTAGGGTTTCCATGTGTACACTGCAGTGGAATTTTTAGGGTTCCAGATGTACACTGCAGAGGGGTATAAGATTTTCCATGTGTAAAGTGCAGAGGGTTATTAGTTGATTTTCCTTTTTAAAAGTGTCAGATTTGCAGATGACAAATTATTGACTGGTCATTACCAAACCATTATGATATTTACAGCCGGTCAACAACTAGATATCTAATGGCAAGATTTTATTAATTGGTTGCTTTGTCATTGATGTAAATGTACGATGTACTGACCTACTAATAGTATACCTAACAGCAATCATATATTCATATTCATTTCTGAAATCAAATAATTTCAAAACTCAAAGCTAAACTCACTGAATCATTTAAAATTAGGGTGAATGTAATATAACCACAAACAGACGTACACCTCATCTAACCCAGGATTATCATTTTCTCTGTATCGAAGTCATGAAAGCCATACTTTAATATCAATCTTCATAACATAGTTATCCTTGGGAAATCTACACCTCATTTCAATGGTCAGATAATTTCTAACAAGACCTTGAAAAATCTACACCTCATTTCAATGGTCAGATAAATTTCAACAAGAAATTGTTACTCCATAGCAAAATGTCCCCAGCCGCTGTATAAATGAGGAATTACAATGTGTCATTTGTGGTAGGAGAGTCAAAATATGGTTAAAGTCCCATGACAAAACATGAAGGCGAACAAACCTACCAAGTAAGATAGCTTTCAGTCAAATTGTGTCACAGGAGTTACATCCATAAAGTGTTATTGTGGTACAAAAGTATAAAACAGGCTAATTGTCCCATACCCCCGAAAAATGGTAAAGAGAATATGACAACAAAGTATCCTAACAATTATGAAAGCTTTCTGTCAACGATCATTGATGTGTTTGGTATGGACAGACAGATACCATTACCATACCCACTGTGAGACGCACAGGTAACAATTATTTCAGAGATGCCAACCTCATTTGATTTAATCACTACCAACTTATTTCATCCAGTGTTTGAAAAGTCAGTAATTTTCAGTTTGCCCATTATAACATGTTTGCTTAAATTTACCATGAACATTCGAAAAAAAATTTTGCTAGATTTGGTACTTATATTATAAAAATAATGGCTTGCCTTCAATCTCAGACGTGAATGACAAGCTGTTATCCACACAACTCTTTCTTTTGTACACATATTGTCTTAATATTCTTCATGTCTGGGAGAAAATGATTTATTTATTAGTTGTATTTGGCATTGAGCTAGCATTCAAAAACTGTAAGTAATGTTAGATCAGTGCATTGGGTTTTAATACTTTTCAGTGCTTTGTACCGATCTTTCAATTTAACTAAATTGAGACAGAATTTTACAGTTTGTTCTCATGTTGTGCTGTTACACCAGTGTCCACTATTTGGGGAGAGTTAAGAGCTCACTAACATGTGTAACCAAGCCACATTCTTTATGTGCCTCAGTGTCCCAAGTCAGGAGCCTGTGTGAGCCATAAAAGTGTCCTGTGAAAAGTGTCCACCCGGACACTTTTTCCTAGAAAAGGTATATTTAAATGTGTCTGTTGCTGTGAAAAGTGTCCATTCAATCGGACATAATTTCATGATAAATACTATTAAATTCTGTCCTGTAAATATTGATTTGCAATATGAGGACACTTTTCACAGTAAAAGTGTCCTTTAAAGGAGATAATAAGAAAGTCACTGAAATGTTTTAGCTATATTTAATTTTCTATTACTAAAACAAACCAATTTTAAATTTTAAAAGAACCAGTATTAATTTGATATAAACAGAAATTGAAGGTAGAATTGAGAATGGAAATGGGAATGTGTCAAAGAGACAACAACCCGACCAAAGAGCATAAAACAGCCCAAGGCCACCAATGGATCTTCAACACAGCAAGAAAATCCCGCGCCCATAGGCGCACTTCAGCTGCCCCCTAAACAAAAATGTGTACTATTTCAGTGAAAATGGATGTGACACTAAACTCCGAAACATATAAATGAACTAAAATTTAAAAAAAAACATACAAGACTAACTAAGGCCAGACTTGGGACAGGCGCAAACATGCAGGAGGGTTGATTCCACAACATTTTCAGTTATCTTAGCATTGTATAATGCATATTTAATTACACAAAATAATGATCACATTTTGGAAGAATTCAATGCTCTAATTTACATGCCATATGTTAAAAGAAACAAAACCCCCATGATAATTTTAAAACTTCAATTTAGATAAAGAACTGAAGCTATGTATATATTTTGTAGGTATTGAGAATGGACACTTTTTCGCGTGAAATACTGTCCTTTCTATGAAGGACACTTTTTCATATGAAATATTGTCCTTTCTTTGAAGGACACATTTTCACATCTGTGGACACGATTTCATAGGTAAATATGGTCGGGACGATATTTCATAATAACATTATGTCTGTGGACACAATTTACTATGAAAAAGTGTCCGGAGGACATAATTTCATGGTGGACAATATTTAATCCTACACACCTGTAGTCCAGTGGTTGTCATTGTTCATGTCAGTCATATTTATTTTTGTAAATTGTGATGTTATAAATTAGGCCTATTTTTTAAAATTTTTGAATCATTTCACATTTTTTCAAGTCAGGGCCTTTTTATAGCCGACTATGTGTTATGCGTTTTTTTTTCTCATTGTTGAATGCTGTATTTTAACCTATGATTGCTTGTATCCACTTATTTGAAATCTGTTGGATAGTTGTCACATTGGCAATCATACCACATCTCCTTATTTTAATGGATTGATTTAATGAAATACATATGTAGAACTTCTCAGATGGAAGTGGTCACAAACAAACTGCCTCGTCAACCACTCTCTTATATTCTTTTAATATGGTATACATTTTTTGTTCATTTATGCTGTAGGGTTGCTGTCTCATTGACATATACCCCACATCTCCTTGTATTCATGTTTGGTCTTTCTTTTGTTCATTTATGCTGTAGGGTTGCTGTCCATGTACATATACCCCCACATCTCCTTGTATTTATGTTTGGTCTTTATTTTGTTTATTTGCGCTGTAGGGTTGCTGTCTCATTGACATTTACCCAAAATCTCCTTGTATTCATGTTTGGTCTTTATTTTGCTCATTTATGCTGTAGGGTTGCTGCCCCTGTACATATACCCCACATCTCCTTGTATTTATGTTTGGTCTTTATTTTGTTTATTTGTGCTGTAGGGTTGCTGTCCATGGACATATACCCCACATCTCCTTGTATTTATGTTTGGTCTCTACTTTGTTTATTTGTGCTGTAGGGTTGCTGTCCATGTACATATACCCCACATCTCCTTGTATTTATGTTTGGTCTTTATTTTGTTTATTTGTGCTGTAGGGTTGCTGTCCATGTACATATACCCCACATCTCCTTGTATTTATGTTTGGTCTTTATATTGTTTATTTGTGCTGTAGGGTTGCTGTCCATGGACATATACCCCACATCTCCTTGTATTCATGTTTGGTCTTTATTTTGTTTATTTGTGTTGTAGGGTTGCTGTCCATGGACATATACCCCACATCTCCTGGTATTCATGTTTGGCCTTTATTTTGTTCATTTATGCTGTAGGGTTGCTGTCCATGTACATATACCCCACATCTCCTTGTATTTATGTTTGGTCTTTATTTTGTTTATTTGTGCTGTAGGGTTGCTGTCTCCTTGACATATACCCCACATCTCCTTGTATTTATGTTTGGTCTTATTTTGTTTATTTGTGCTGTAGGGTTGCTGTCCAGGTACATATATCCCACATCTCCTTGTATTCATATGTCTGTGTAATAACGTAATAAAGTTTCTTTATTGGATGCTATATTTCTCATTGAATGATTTTTTAAACAGTTTTAAACATGTTAAAAGTCCACTACATACAACCATTTAGAAATGATATGAATCAAAATGTTGCCGACACACCAAAAAAAACCCCAACAACCATCAAATGAATCGCATAGTATAATGTGTAGTTGTGTCTAGCATCATAAGAAGAAGAAGAAGAAGAAGAAGATATTTTATTTCCAATTATGGGCCCCAAAGGGCATAAACATTACAACATCAATAATTTTCATAATACAATACAAACAATGATATATAAAAAAAGAATATATTAATGAGCACTATTTAAGTTCTTAAAGAATATGTAGATAAAGAATCTATAATATGTTGGGTTTTTTTTTTTAAACTAATGCATTTTAATGCAAGTGTGGTTGATATAGATAACAAACAAGCAGCCCAAAAAGAAAAAAGAAAAATAGATATCCATATATGTATAGTACACAATAAGTTGGATCAATTTAATATATAGTAGCTAGCCAAAATGAAAGTAGAAGTTAAGCATGTCTATGACTCATCCTGTGTCAGCAGCAAATAGGAAAGTATTATATAATGTGTAGTTTTACAATTCAGGTCCAAGTCAACTTAAATTCTTGGCCATGAAGTCACACATGCGTTTTAGTGCTAGGTCGCAACATTCTTTGTTGTAGTTAGGACCAGTGGTATTTGTAAAGGCATGGTTAGCCTCATAGCGGTAAAATTCAAAAACAACGCCAGTCTCTTTTAATGTTTGTTCCAACAAAGCCTGATCTTTGGGAGCAGAAAATCCTTCCAGGGTATCCAAGTTACCAAAATGACACTGAACTGGACACTTTATATTCTTTAAATCACACAGTGCTTTGCCTGGAATTCCATAAAATGGTGCTGCTGCATCAACTTCCGAGACTAATGCTGCTGAGGCTAGAGAAAGGGCTCCTCCCATGCCAAACCCAGTAACACCAACCTGAAAATATAAAAAAGATATAAAACCCACCTTTTTACACCCAGAATTTTTCAGATTAATTATAAAACCCACCATTTTATACCCGGCTATCTTCAGATATAAACCCACCTTTGTATACCGGCTTTATTCAGACATAAACCCACCTTTGAATACCCGGCTTTCTTCAGATATAAAACCAACCTTTGTACACCCAGCATTCTTCAGATATAAAACCCACCTTTGTACACCCAGTATTCTTCAGATGTAAAACCCACCTTTGTACACCCAGCATTCTTCAGATATAAAATAGCTCCTTTAATGTCAGCTACAGCACCAGGCCAGTCTAAATCATTCATATAATGTCCTGCTGTCTCATTATCAGTTGCGACCTTTCCTCTATAAAGGTCAGGATTCAAGGTGACAAACCCTGACTTTGCTATGAGTTCTGCCTCCTGTATAATTTGCTTATTCATACCCCACCATTCCTGGATTACGACAAGCCCTTTCTTTGTCGAGGCTGGATCACCCGTCACAACTCCTGGACAGTCACCAAGTTTGTTCTCAGTCTTAAAGGTAACTCTGTTCTGTGCCATGCTAGCCTGTATACCTGAATAGCTGAAATATATACAGTAAAAGATTACAATAAAGTCACCTGGTTCATGTGGTTTGTTCCCTTAAGTCTTTAAACTGTAACTTTGATCTATGCCATAATAAATGTACTAGACCTTATACCTGAATAGGGGCTAAAATATGTAAGTTATTGGCACTATTAAACTCTAGTATTATCTTGAAGAACATATAACATAATCGTAGCCAGTGCCTAAAACAAAAGCTTAGTTAAAGTGTATAGAAACATTTTAGTTTTATACATACCATACAACCGACCCTTATCATTTGAGTTTTATACATACCATACAACCGACCCTTATCATTTGAGTTTTATACATACTGTAGTATTCGTAGGGTTAGTTTTAGGTCATCAGACAGACCATCTAGAGATGTCCGAGGAACTACCCAGAAATCCTTCTCTTCCGGTAGAAACTAATGGCTATACAGACGACTATTTACACTTGAAGAGCAATCGGCCGTTCCTGACTGCAGGAACGACCATCCAAGGTATCTATCGGTAATTAGATATACTCGAAATCACAACATTGGCGCTGCGAGCAATTAGCGGGCTGTGTCAGAGCTTGGAGGGATATTTTTTTATGTTTTTACTTCTGTTAACTGCAGACCAGAAGGACGGGTTACCAGTCGCTGTGTTATTGTTTTGTTTACTTCTGTTAACCGCAGACCAGAAGGACGGGTTACCAGTCGTTGTGTTATTGTTTTGTTTACTTCTGTTAACCGCAGACCAGAAGGACGGGTTACCCGAAGCAGAAGTATTTGTGTTATAAAATAAATAACTTGTGGTATTCAATGTGTAAATTTTTGAATAAAAATGAATAATTATTGAAGAATCAGAAAAATAATTTAGTGAATTGGTAATTGGACAATTGGTCTCACTTCATTTAACAGTGAACACATCTCTGGTCAAGGTTTAGTTTTGACTGCCTTCTAATTTAATTTAAACACGTTTTTTATTGGTCACGCAGTACAGTAATTTATATTGGATAAAATTTCAGTTTAAAAGTAGAACTCACTACTAATTATCACTTTTCAGAAACACCAGAAAACAGGTAGTCAACATTTTAATAATTTAAATTTTTATGTTTAAATATGTCTTAGTTTGTCGTTGAAACTTCTATCAGCGTAGTTAATTTGTTAATGAACATTGTGTTTCGTCGTTTGTTCATTTTCAAAAACCCTCCTCCTTTCCTTAATGTGGAATAGGTTTGTATGAGGCGGGTATGAAATTTACATTTCATTTGTATCTCATAGAATTTTTATTTTGTTATGCTTCATTCTTTATATTTATTAAGATACTTCTTAGTAGTTCTTTAATTCAGAGTTTATTTGTCAGTTATAATCTATGATCACATGGTATTGCATTTGTATTATAATATTGACTATGTATATATTAATATGACTACCTGCAAAGCCTAAATAAAAGTTTTTATGTAAACAGTATTTTCTTCTGAATTAATTTGTGTTGTTTGTTGTTGTTTATTCTTTAAATAAATAAACTTTGTTATACATTGTTGTTAGTGATTTACAGTTACAAATGTCGGTTGTAAACATAAACACTTGTAGCTTTCAAGAGTTACTCCAGCTCCCAGGTATAGGCATAAAAACTGGGGAGCAAATAATGGACATTAGGGAGGGCAAGGGTTTTGTGACTGAGTCAGACTTGGCCACAATCTCCCACCTACGAGTAACAATGACCCTCTTATCCAGGCTGGACTTCAGCCAATATGGGGGTGGCCAAAATATTGGGCCACCACCTGAGGACCAAGGCAGGCATGATGAGATATTAAACAGAGTTAACACTGTAGTAGACGGGGGACACATTGCCCCACAGGGCACACCATCCCGAGTACATGGTCAATCTGCATTTAAGCAAAAAGCATGGTACCAGGGGCAAAGTCCCGGGCACTGGGGAGGACCCAGCCAGATGGACTCTGCCTACCTTGATTATAGTCCATATCCCGGGGATGCTAGAGCTAGGCCTAAGACCCCAGGGAATTGGGACGGGGGCTACAGGGAACAGTTGCAGAAAAAAGAGTGGAGTCACCACATTATTGGTGACCCAAAACAAGGTAATCCCCCACACCAAGGGAGTAGTATTGGGAACAAGCCGTACGGGCCAGGTGAAGACAGTGCGCTGGACAAGAATGTCCAGACCAAAGGGGGCACACCTTCGCATCCCAGGGGTCATGCAAGCAACTATGCTAGTCAGGGGTCAGCACCCTGTACCCAACCAGCTCACACTGGTTGGGGGCAGTATGAGACACCTTGTAGTAGGTATGGCAAGTGGCAAGACAATCAGGGCGAGGACACAAGGCAGGTCCCAGCCCACACCTATGGAGAAAGACAAGACAACAGGGGCGAGGACACAAGGCAGACCCCAGCCCGTGCCTATTGGGGTAGGCAATCCCACAGCCAGTATAATCAAGGGTATACACTGGTGCCACCGCAGGGGAGAGCTATGGGCAACAGGCCTACCCAGTACCATATAATGAGGATAGGCCTAGGGAAAACACAAGGGGACCCAACAGCAGAGGTGGGCACAAGGAACTTTAGTTGGCGTCTCTAAAGTTACCAATGCCCCCAAAAATATTAAGTATGACGGGAAGGGCAACTGGCAGGCCTTTTTCACAAAATTTGCAAGGTATGCAGAGGTTTGTGAATGGTGTCCACAGGAATGCAAGGATCAACTTTGCTGGTGTCTTGAGGGAAAAGCCAGTGAGTATTATGCCCTCATAACAGAAAGAGACCAGGAGGTCAGTTATAGGGAGCTTGTGGAAAAGCTACACAAGCGTTTTGGTTTCAAGGCGCTCCCTGAGACTTCCCGGGCTCATTTTAACAATGCCCGGCAAGCCCCTGAGGAGTCAGTAGAGGACTGGGCTGATCGGGTGTTGTCCTTAGCGACCAGGGCTTTTAGAAACCTTCCTGACGATTACATGTACGAGCAAGCCATAACACGGCTGTGCAAGGGTATTGAAAACAAACAGTTGGGGGTGCAAATCTCTAACCTTCAGCCCCAAAGTATTGAGGAGGCCATAGATAAAATACGGCTATTCCAACATAACACACAGGCAATATATGGCAAGCCAATTAGGCATGAGGTTAGGCAGGTAACTGATGGGCAGTATGAAGACCACCTTGAGGCCTTCCATGAGTATCAGGGCCCCATGTAAGGGATACCATGGCCCTTGAGAGGGCCCCAGTCAGTACATGGAAAGTGGAGTTAGAAAAGTCTGATAAGAAGTTTGAAAACAAACTTGGTCAAGTCCATGAAAAATTAGACGACATGATGGACCAATTCAAGCAACTCCTCGCAAGCCCCATTGAAGGAAGCTGCTCACCTGGCAGAGTGACAGGGACAGAAAGTTGCCACCACTTGTTATGTATTGTGTTCCATATTATGTATGTATGCATTATGTATCAGAGTTAGTCCCCTTTAGTTATTAAAGCGTTGTTAGTCAGCCATTGTTGTATTCTTGACGTACTCCACATGGTGTCAGATATAAAACTTGAGAAATGGAGCAACTAAAGCCTCCAGGAACACTAAATTTGGAAGGGAATTTAGCCGAAAACTACAAAGAATGGATTCAATCATTCGAACTCTATCTTACCGCAACAGGAATCGAAGAAAAGTCAGGGAAGGTACAAGTGGCTACTTTTCTGCATGTCGCAGGCTCTGAAGCACAACGTGTTTACAATACTTTTGATATTGTTGCGGATGATAAAGAGAAAATTGATGTACTGAAAGATAAATTCAAGGGTTACTGTGAACCGAGAAAGAATCTCACGTATATTCGTCACGTTTTCTTTACTCGAAATCAAGGACCACATGAAAACATAGATAGTCACGTCACGGATCTAAAGAATAAAGCTAAACCATGTGAGTTTGAACATTTATCTGATGGCTTGATTAGAGATCGTATCGTTTGTGGTATACAAAACGAAGGTTGCAGAGCCCGGCTTCTACGGGAAGCGGATTTAACATTAGCAAAAGCAATAGACACATGTCGTGCACAGGAGATAAGCTCACAGCAGCTAAAATCATTAAAATCTACTGAGGAACATTCAGTGAACGCCGTAAAACAGGTCAGTAAACCTAGATATAGACAAAATGACAGTCACAAAAATCAAAGATCTGTGCATGTAGAAAGACAAGCTTTATGTAAAAATTGTGGTAGAACACATGGTGAACGGAATTGCCCAGCGTTCGGTAAGGAATGTCATTCATGCAATAAGAAGAATCACTTTGCTAAATATTGCATGTCAAAACAGAAGAAAAAAATAGATGCAATTCAGTATGATTACAATTACGACAGCGAAGATGAACTTTTTATTGGAACTGTAAGTGTAGACAGTATTCAACAGGGTGAGGAATGGAAGGAATCTATGTCTTTAAACAAACAGTCTGTGGTTTTTAAACTTGATACAGGAGCTCAGGCAAATATCATATCCGAATAAAATGCTCCGCTGGGCGCAGCTTGATACGACCGCAGAGGTCGAACCCTGAACAGTTGGGGCAAGTATGGACACAACATTCAAGCTTGATACAGCACTGAATTTGGATTGTGATTAAATATTTGACACAGCATAGATTTCTGACACAGAATGAATGTGGTCTAAGAACTTAAAAATTTTAAATTGGACATTCACCTATTATGGTCCAATATCCAAAATCTAAATACATGGTTAGATTCAGCATATCAAAGAACCCCAAGAGTTCAATTTTTGATGAAATTAAACAAAGTTTAATTTTGGACCCTTTGACCTCAATGTGGACAAAGTTGATAACGGGGCCCAAAAATCAAAAATCTAAATACATGGTTAGATTCAGCATATCAAAGAACCCCATATATTTAATTTTTGTTGAAATCAAACAAAGTTTAATTTTGGACCCCGATTTGGACCAACTTGAAAACTGGACCCATAATCAAAAATCTAAATACATGTTTAGATTCAGCATATCAAAGAACCCCAATAATTCAATTTTTGTTAAAATCAAACTAAGTTTAATTTTGGATCCTTTGGACCTTAATGTAGACCAATTTGAAAACGGAACCAAAAATTAAGAATCTAAATACACAGTTAGATTCAGCATATCAAAGAACCCCAATAATTCAATTTTTGATAAAATCAAACAAAGTTTAATTTTGGACCCTTTGGCATGTTTGGACCTCAATGTGGACCAATTTAAAAACGGGGCCCAAAATCCAAAAACTTAATACACGGTTAGATTCAGCATATTAAGAACCCCAAGAATTCAGGAATAAAACCCCATTGAAATTGGTCAAGAAATAAGCAATTTATATGAAGTATCTTCTTTTGCACAATATTGTGCAATTGAATATTTCTTGCTATTGCGCAATACTGTACAATTGACACTTTCTTGCTATTGCGCAAAATTGTGCTTTTGGATATTTCTTGCTATTGCGCATTACTGTGCAATTGAAGATTTCTTGCTATTGCGCAATACTGTGCAATTAAAAGATTTCTTGCTATTGTGCAATACTGTGCAATTGAAAATTTCTTGCTATTGCACAATACGTATTATATAATAATTTAAACATCCTGTTTGGTGTGTATCTCCTACCATATCATTATTATTTGCTTTTAAATATAAATCAGAAATAACCAACTTAAAATGGAAAATTTAAAAAAAAAAAAAATCCCCCCCCCAAATTTTTTGAACCCCCTTATGATTCATCACCCCCAAACTCAATCCCAGCCTTCCCTTTGTGGTATGGTACCTTGCAGTACAATATCAGAGAGATCCGTACACTTGAACACAAGTTATTGTCTGGAAACTAGAAAATGCTTGTTTTTGGCCCTTTTGGCCCCAAATTCCTAAACGTTTAGGCAATTACCCCAAACTCAAACCCAGCTTTCCTTTGTGATATGGAACCTTGTAGTACAATTTCATAAAGATCCATACACTTACACACAAGTTATTGTTCTGAAACAAGAAAATGCATGTTTTTGCCCTTTTGGCCCCTAATTCCTAAACTTTTGAGGCAATTACCTCCAAAATCAATCCCAGCCTTCCTTTGTGGTATGGTACCTTGCAGTACAATTTCAGAGAGATCCATACACTTGAACACAAGTTATTGTCTGGAAACTAGAAAATGCTTATTTTGGCCCTTTTGCCCCTTATTCCTAAACGTTTTGGGCAATTACCCCCAAACTCAATTCAAGCTTTCCCTTTGTGATATGGAACCTTGTAGTACAGTTTCAGAAAGATCCATACACTTTCACACAAGTTATTGTCATGAAACTAGAAAAATGCTTGTTTTTTGCCCCTTTTTTGGCCCCTAATTCCTAAAATTTGGAAGTAATTACCCCCAAAATCAATCCCAGCATTCCCTTTGTGATATGGAACCTTGTAGTACAATGTCAGAGTGATCCATACACTAACACACAAGTTATGTCTGGAAGTTACAAAAATGCTTATTTTTGGCCCCTAATTCCTTAACTGTTAGTACCATAACCCCCAAAATCAATCCCAACCTTCCTTTTGTGGTATTGAACCTTATGGTAAAATTTCAAAGAGATCCATTCACTTAAACTAAAGTTAGAGTGCGAAAACCAATGTGTCTTCGGACGACGACGACGACGCCGGACGACGACGACGACGACGACGACGACGACGACGCCAACGTCATACCAATATACGACCACAAAATTTTTTTGCGGTCGTATAAAAACTATTTCGTAAATTGTCGTTGCCGGATAATAGGACAGAGAAGACCAATATTAAACTCGTAACATACGATGGACACAAAATATCGCCGATTGGTACAAGAATGTTAGAGTGTACATTCAAAGACAGAAAATACAATCTTAAATTTTTCATAGTACCGACTGATTCACAGCCAATTTTGAGTGCCGACACATGTAGCGAAATAGGAGCAATTGTACGCGTGCGCGCCGTAGATAAACCATTGACAAAGGAGGAAGTAATAAGTGATTATGGTGAAATATTTAAAGGACTAGGTACATTGCCTAAAACACATCATATTGAAGTAAATCCTCTTATTCCGTCCGTAGTTCACCCGCCGCGTAAAATTCCAGCAGCACTTCGTGATCAAGTCCGAACAGAATTAGACCGTATGGAGAGCCTCGGTGTCATCGCGAAACAAGACGAGCCGACCGATTGGGTTCATAGTATGGTAGTAGTTAGGAAACCCGGAAAACTACGCGTGTGTATAGATCCGAAAGATTTGAATCGTGCGATCAAGCGTGAACATTATCACTTAGAAACAATTGATGAGATTGTTGAAAGATTGCCTAAAGCAAGCGTCTTTTCACGATTTGATGCAACGCATGGATTCTGGCAGATTCAACTGGACGAGGATAGTTCAAAACTATTAACCTTCAATACGCCATTCGGACGTTATCGATACCGTAGATTACCGTTTGGTATAAGTTCAGCGCCGGAAGTCTTCTCGAAAGCTGTCCGAGAGATGTTTGTGGACCTTCCGGGGGTCGAATGTATCGTTGATGATATCCTTGTATGGGGAGAGAATGATGAACAACACGACTACCGCGTTCGTAAAATGCTCAACAGGTGCCGGCAAATGAACTTTAAGCTAAATAAAGCGAAATTTGAGTTGCGCGTTCCCGAAGTCCATTACCTTGGACATGTTATAAGCAAAGATGGCTTAAAAGTTAATCCGGAAAAAGTGCGTGCCATACAGGAAATGCCTGCACCGACCGATATGGCAGGAGTTAAAAGGTTCCTTGGTATAGTACAATATTTGGCCAAGTTCATACCTAATCTATCAGATGTTTCCGATCCGCTCCGCAAATTGTTAAAAGGTGACATTCAGTGGCATTGGGATCATGAGCAACAGCAAAGTTTCGAAGAACTTAAGCAGTTAGTATCGTCAGCTCCCGTTTTACGATTCTATAATGTGAATGAACCTGTTACGATATCAGTTGATGCAAGCTCTAAAGGTCTTGGAGTTGTACTTCTACAAAATAAACAGCCCGTAGCATACGGATCCAGAGCTCTCACCGAGACGCAAAGTAGATATGCGCAAATCGAGCGTGAAATGTTAGCAATCTTGTACGGTTGCGAAAAGTTTGATCATTATATTTACGGTCGCCGAGCTGTTATTGAAACCGACCATAAGCCGTTAGTTGCAATCTACGACAAACCGCTTTATCGTGCTACACCACGTTTACAACGCATGTTAATGAAACTACAGCGATATGATTTACGAATTGTGTACGTTCCCGGAAAACTTATGTTTATATCCGACGCGCTTAGCAGAGCCTATCTACCGGATAGTAATGACAAACTTATTGATGATGAACTTGATATTGGTTACATTGAAAAACAACTACCTATTTCGTCTAGAAAGCTAGCGGAAATCAAAGACGCGACAGCAGACGATGAAAATCTGAGCAATTTAAGTTCCGTCGTTGTGTCAGGATGGCCAAACAGTAAGGCGATGTTACCCGATGACATTCAGTCTTATTGGAATTTCAGGGATGAATTAACTGTGATTGATGGACTACTTTACAAAAGCCAACGTATTTTCATACCTAAAGCACTTCAACGAGAGATGTTAGTTAAATTGCACGAAGCACATCTTGGCATTGTTAAGACAAAACAGCGTGCCCGTGAAATACTATTCTGGCGTAATATGAACAGTGATATTGAAAACTTCATTAAAAACTGTAGCATATGTAATAAGTTTAGGAAGGCAAACTGTAGAGAACCGCTCAAATCTCATGATATTCCGTCGCGTCCGTGGACAAAGTTAGGAGCAGATTTACTGGAGTTCAAAGGAAAGCATTATTTACTTTGTGTAGACTATTACTCTAAATATCCAGAAATTGCATTGCTTCCGTCATTGTCTAGTGTATCGACAATTTCAGCATTTAAGTCCATGTTTGCCAGACAGGGTGTTCCGTCAGAGATTGTAAGTGACAACGGACCGCAATTTGCGTGTGCTAATTTCAAGGACTTTTCACATGAATGGGACTTTATTCACACAACTTCGAGTCCGCGTTATGCTCAATCTAACGGAGAAGCTGAACGTTACGTACAAACAATTAAGGATATGTTCAAGAAAGCCGTAGAAGGACAAAGTGACATTTACATTTCCTTAATGGAGTACCGTGCATCTCCTATTGATGGAGTAGGACTTTCACCCGCACAGTTGTTGTTTAACCGACAGTTGAAAACAAAACTTCCCATGTCGACGGATCTTCTCGAGCCGAAAGCTTTTGGATCAAAACAAAAAGAACTAATGGAACGTCAAAAACGTCAAAAACACTATTACGACAAGACTTCAAAACCGTTACCAAGTATCGCGCCGGGAGAAATCGTCCGCTTCAAGAAAGATGATAAGAAAAGTACTTGGGAACCAGCAGTAGTTGACACAGAACACAGTGAACGTTCCTATGTGTTAAGAGCCGAAAATGATAAACTTTATCGACGAAACCGAAAACACATCTTAAAAACCAACGAAAAAGTGTTTAACAAGGACAATTCACAAAATGACCTTGAGTTTCCAATGTTGGACAATTCAATCGATCGCGAACCGCAAATAGTTACAACTCACGATCAAGGAGAAAAACTCAACCAAGCTTCCGCGCCGACCGATCCGACAACTGTAACAAGATCTGGACGCATCTCAAGGAAACCTGCGTTCCTCACTGAACACTTTGTGTAAAATTCATAAACTGTTGATTTGTTCAATTTAGTAGTTGATAGAAGTTAGTTACATTTTTCCAATTTTTCTAGTCAAAGAAAGACATTAATTTTACTGATAAATGCTAGTCAAGTCGTTTAATTTAGTAAATAAGAAATAGACATTTTAGAGATAGAACTTTAAAAACTTTAAAAAGGGAGATGTTATGTATTGTGTTCCATATTATGTATGTATGCATTATGTATCAGAGTTAGTCCCCTTTAGTTATTAAAGCGTTGTTAGTCAGCCATTGTTGTATTCTTGACGTACTCCACACCACTGTGGGGAGAGGGGCCATTTTAAAATGAAATGTCCAAACTTTAAAGGTAAGTCCGTCTCAGGGAGTCCCTCCACTGATAGAGGGCCTCCATTGGAGGGAGTGTGCTACCACTGTTTTAAGCCTGGACATGATAGGAAGGACTGTCTGGATTTACAGGGGAGGGTTAAAACTGTTACCTTCATAAATCAGTCAAGCAGAACTGCAACAGGACCATTAAACTTAAACGGGACTACTCAGGAGGCCAGAGTGAGTCCCCGCAAATGAAGTTAGGCCTCTCAGTAGTTGAGTCTGTATCCCAAGGCTATGGCGCGGAATCAGGGTCAAAAATACTTATTTACGTATATACATAATTCGATTTACGTATATACAAAAATAATTACGTATATACGTAAATCGAATTACGTATATACAGAAATAATTCCGTATATACAGAAATCGAATTACGTATATACAGAAATAATTACGTATATACAGAAATATTTATGTATACACAGAAAGATTTTTGCACATATGTTATTCAAATTATGTATTTGCTTATTCCAGAGTATCAGCCAATCAAATCGTGTGTAACAGACTTTGTTAATTTTTCTTTTTATATTTTTGGGGTGTTTTTTTTTTTTTTTTTTGTGCGGAGATGGAGTAATATAATTAAATGATAACGTCATTGTGTGTAAATTGTTTTAAAAAACATTTTTTTGTATGAATAAAATGTTATGCTATTCACTCCGATACTATATTCGTTAAGAAAATAGCGGATACAGAGCGACGAACAGATCGGCATTCCTTTCATAATTTTCTAAATGTGTGTGACGGCATATAGTTCAGGATGTTGTCCGTTTGCTACAATCAGACTGCAGGAACACAGATTATTTGGATTCTGCATTGTTACGACTCCAGACTGAAATTCAATGAAAGAATTTTATCTATGCTTTTTATCTTCATTATATCATAAAATTGAGAATGGAAATAGGGAATGTGTCAAAGAGACAACAACCCGACCAAAGAGCAGAAAACAGCCGAAGGCCACCAATGGGTCTTCAATACAGCGAGAAAATCCTGCACCCGGAGGCGTGCTTCAGCTGGCCCCTGACTAAAATTGTGTGCTAGTTCAGTGATAATGAACGCCATACTAAACTCCGAAATATATAAAAGAAACTAAAATTAAAAATAACACAAGACTTACAAAGGACAGAGGCTACTAACTTGGGACAGGCGCAAAAATGCGGCGGGGTTAAACATGTTTTTTGAGATCTCAACCCTCCCCCTATATCTCTAGCCAATGTAGAAAAAACAAACACACAACAATACGCACAGTAAAACTAAGTTTAACAGAAGTTTTAGTCCGATGTCAGAATAGGAAATAAAAGAAACTAAACAAAATTTTAATGATACATAAATTAACAAAGGACTACTAGCAAGTTACAGACATGCCAGCTCCAGACCTCAATTAAACTGATTGAAAGATTATGTCTTCATCATATGAATATCAGGCACAATCAATCCCGTTAGGGGTTTAGCATCATACCATCATAAACTGGTTTTAGAATAAAAGTGTTTATTTCCGATGCAAAGACCCTATAAGTGAATCAATATTAAAGCCAAAATATGCCATCTTTAATAACCTGACAACAGTATCGTAACTATATCCCTTCTTAATGATATAAAAAAGAAGATGTGGTATGATTGCCAATGAGACAACTCTCCACAAGAGACCAAATGACACAGAAATTAACAAAAATTGGCCACCGTACGGCCTTCAACAATGAGCAAAGCCAATACAGCACAGTCAGCTATAGAAGGCTCCGAAATTAAAAATGTAAAACAATTCAAACGAGTAAACTAACGGCCTAATTTATGTACAAAAAATGAACGAAAAACAAATATGTAACACATCAACAAACGACAACCACTGAATTACAGGCTCCTGACTTGGGACAGGCACATACATACAGAATGTGGCGGGGTTAAACCTGTTAGCGGGATCCCAATCCTCCCCCTAACCTGGGACAGTGGTGTAACAGTACAACATAAGAACGAACTATAAAAATCTGTTGAAAAAGGCTTAACTCATCAGAGGGATACAAACAGAAATACTACACAGAGTGGATGTGGCCGGGTACTTGTATATCCCAACAACAAAAAGACACTAAGTACAGATCTGAGAGTACTCACAGTTTCTAATAGCTAGTTCAAAGCCACTTACAACTTATTTAAAAAATCATGCATCTAAGACTAAATTATCAATCCGTACACATCCAATATCCAATGGATTTAGTGTAAAGACGTCATAAACAGTCAAGAGAAAAACATGACCTTGTGCAATGCCAAGATACAGGTATCGACAGATTGTAGATCAATGAATGTGTATATGTATATATCAATAATATTTAGTTTGCTTTTAATTTACTGATAACAAAATCAATATTAATACCAATAAAAACAATATTCAATGATAGAATTACAGTGTTGAATTGGTAACCTTTGGAAGAATTTAGTAAAGGTTTTAAGTAATTTGTGGTAACGAAATCCCTAGCTTAATAATTTACCAGTAATACATAGATTACGTTCGTTAAAATCAAAAACGTCACAACAGACACGGGCATAGCGAACGAGTTGTGAACTATAAACACCGTAAGATGGTGCCAAAGGAACATCACCATCCAAAAGGGGAAAATTAACAATAGGGAACGAAAAATCGTCCCCTTTGTCGTAAATTTTAGTGTGGAGTTTCCCTTGTAAAACCGAAATATATAAATCTAGGAAAGGACAGTTATTGCCGTTTAAATTTGATTTATTTAAAGTAAATTTCTTTGGGTAAATTTCGGCAGTATATTTAGAAAATTCTTGATTATTTAACGAAAAAATACCATCAAGATAACGGTAAGTGTTGTTGAATTTATCAATTAAATGCAATTTAGACGGGTCTTCACTGGGTTTGGTCATAAACTGTGATTCATAACAGTACAAAAACAAGTCTGCTATTTAAGGGGCGCAATTAGTGCCCATTGGAATACCTACAACCTGTCAATAAACTTTGTTTCCGAAACGTACATAAATACTATCAAGGAGAAAATTAACAGCTTCAATCATCTCATCACACCTCCAGTAAGTATATCTAGTATATTTACCTTTCTCAATAGAGAAGAAGGCTTTAAATGAGTTGCAGCAAATATATTTGCATTCAGATTTACCAAACGACCATTTAATTAAATAGGAAAACTTTTGTTTGATAAGATTGTGTGGAAGTGTAGTTTAAAGAGTAGAAAAGTCAAAACTGTCAACAGAATCAAAAGGACCATCAAAAGCACGTAATATATCTAAAACTATCCAAAGATTTTTTTACACGCCAAAAATAGTTAATTCCACTATTTTCATGTATTTTATTACAATAGTTTATGATAAGCTCTTTGATAGTAGTTAAGGAACTTGTTAAAAGCGTTGAAAGATTAGTTATAGAACACTTACTAGAGGCCGAGATAAAACGATATTTTATTGGTTTTTTGTGTAGTTTGGGTAACCAATACATATATTCTGTATGTATGCGCCTGTCCCAAGCCAGGGGCCTGTAATTCAGTGGATGTCGTTTGTTTATGTGTTACATGTACATATTTGTTTTTCGTTCATTTTTTGTACATAAATTTGGCCGTTAGTTTTCTCGTTTGAATTGTTTTACATTGTCATTTCGGGGCCTTTTATAGCTGACTATGCGGTATGGGCTTTGCTCATTGTTGAAGGCCGTACGGTGACCTATAGTTGTTAACTTCTGTGTCATTTGGTCTCTTGTGGAGAGTTGTCTTATTGACAATCATACCACATCTTCTTTTGTATATAGTAGGGACCTTCAAATGTTCAGAAGAAGCCTCAAGCTGTGATGTGGTTATAATATGCTTGTTTACTATATGACTCTCTGTGGAGCACACGGACTCAGTTGAATGTAGATGAATTTAAGATTTCATACTAAGAACGTCCGTGTAGTATTTACGGCATACCACCACCACATTGTTGGCTGCTTTGTCGGCCGGTTCAAACACAAACCGCATTGAAAATTCCTGAAGTTTATTTCTTATTCTGGAAAAAGGCGTATTATGTACTCTTTTATTTATTTCTGAATTATTTTCAAAATGTGATATTCTATTATCTACAACATTCATACATTTATTTAAATAAGAATCAAGATATTTTTTATCCTATATTTTCCGTTTACACCAATTTTTCCAAACGAGGAAAGAGCATCTTTGGTGACCTGACGACATTGTTTCCAATCTATTTTAGAAAGAGGACGATATTTTGGTCCTTTTTTTGAAAAGTTTTTAACCTCTCTGTCCTGGACGATATTGAGGTCCTCCGTAATAACATGGCCATAGGGAACATATCTAAACTTCGACGATACACAGTTTCAAGTTAAAGGAGTACTATTTTCTACATTGGCGTCTGATGTTACCGACGTATAATTAAAAATTAAACTTCTGCTGGGTTTTTTGTATGTGTATGAAATAATAGGTGGTTCTGTGTTATAAAATAGGGAGGTATACACTTTTGAACGGTAGAGTCATTAAATATACTAGATAAGTTGAGTTTGTTTAAAGGTTTTGTTAGCTTTTGAGGTGAATGCCGATATTTTTGTGCTTTGTAAAGAATATTACCATAAAAAATGGATGTGAAATACCGGAACGTATAAGATGTCTGCATGTTGATTTATATTTACGAATGATGTCCTTGTACCGATGATAAAATTTAGTAAATGTTTTGACTAGTTTGTGATATCGAAAACCCTGGTGTAATATTTTTTCAGTAATACATAAATTTCTCTCGCTAAAATCTAATACGTTGTTACATACACGAGCGAATCGTACAAGTTGAGATATATAAACACAATAAGATGGTGACGTTCTCTTGTCATATGGATAACTGACAATAGGAAATGAAAAATCATCTCTTTTATCATAAATGTTGGTATTGAGCTTCCCGTTAATGATAAAGATATCAAGATCCAGGAAAGGGCAGTGTTCATTGTTAGTATTAGCTTTATTCAAAGTTAGTTCAACAGAATAAATTTCTTTATATACATACTGAAGTCGTCATTATTGAGGGCCAATTATAGTTTATTTGCATATTGTTTTTATTGAATGTATCTCTGAAAATATAAATTGTACATATTTCACTTTTAAGATGTTCAGATGCAGTTCAACGAGTTCCAAATTGCGTTAAAATTTCATAAAATCCAAAATTCCCGACTATTACATATACACTTCGTCTTAATTTTGAAATAATAGTTGCCGCAATCGTAACCCAGTTCCTTTTTGGATATGATCGATGTCCTTAAAACGTCGGTCTGAAAACTGTTATCTTGTGGAAGCTCATGCCACTTCTTTTCTCGAGACCATCGTGACGAGATAATGACGAAGAAGCATTAAAAGAGCTAGTAGTGCTGTCGCAAATAAAAACAACATTACGACTTTGACAAATCATAATGATTAACTAAGAATTTCCTTACATCTTCGCCAAACTTGAAAAGCCGAATATTAAAATATGAATTTGATAATGATAAAAAATGTCAGTTTTGCAAAGAGTGCACGTGTTTTTGAAACCAAGGTAAAATATATCGGGGAAAAGGCAAGAATCAAAGCAGGACAAAGCAACAATAACTGCTCACCCCCTCCTGTTAAAAAAGTTATAATTTATGGCCTAGGAAGGCCTTCACGACGGGTGCGATTTATGAGGCAGGAGATGCTAACCCTTCCGGAGTACTTGTTCTCGTCCTCGGGTTAATGAGGGAGTTTGTGTTGTCCGAAAAATATTTTTTTTTTGTGGGGGCATTTGTGTTTTACGATTTTGTCTTGTATACCGATTGTTTGCTTTCGAATACTGGTTCTCTTATGGGTATGACTTTCTCGGTTCTCATTGGTCATAGATAAAGAGAAATCATTGGTATAACAATGAATTTCATTGGCTGGTTGTATTAATGTCGAGTATACAAAAATATTAACATATATACACAAAGAATTCCGTATATACGTAAATCGAATTCTGTATATACGTAAATTGAATTTTGTATATACGTAAATCGAATTTCGTATATACATAATTATTTCTGTATATACGAAATTATTTACGTATATACATAATTATTTCTGTATATACAGAATTCGATTTACGTATATACGGAATTCGATTTACGTATATACGTAAATCGAATTCTGTATATACAGAAATAATTATGTATATACGTAAATAAGTATTTTTGACCCTGATTCCGCGCCATACAAGGCAGAGTAGCGGAGGTAGCTATAGTGGGCTCAGGGGTAGGTGCCAGGGACAAGGATGGGAACAGAGAACCTAGTGTGTCAGTGAAGGTTAAAGCAGAGATTGAGTCAGAGCAGTGCTCCAATTCTAATAAAGAGGCAACTCCTTCAGGCAGATTGGACTGCTACTTATTGAAATGTCTTGCGAACATATTGAGGCATGGTGCACTGGAGTTGGACCACAGCTTTCTCCCTGGTTGGTATTTATTGGTGGAGGAAATCCTCAAAAGTCACCCAGGCTTTGCCGGGTACTCTTTACCGGATATTCAAAACTGATCAAGGTTGATGTAGACAGGATGTTCACTTTAATAAAGGACAC
>JAASAO010000597.1:0-68785 GCA_017311375.1 Mytilus coruscus | reverse complement strand
TGTCTTGATTGTATGGTTTTTTGTTTTCTTTGGAAATATATGTAAAATTCACAATAATATTGCTGAACTTTGCCACACCTACTTCAACTGACTTCTATTAATTCTATATACTTTCATGTGCATTGTTTTATGAAACAGTAAGACCTCCTTTTTTTCCTTCATGAAAATGCAAATTGTTTAAAGCAAGAGCCTGTGCTTTGATCTTTTGACTTTGGCAAAAACTGTTCATTTTCTGTACAGAAAATAGCATCCCCGTTGAGACATGTTAGATATTTCATTGATCAAGATCAAAAGGGGTTGATTTGAACTAAAAAAAAAGTTTTCCTGAGCCTATCATGAGCCAGTCTCCTTAGCAGTAAGAGCTCAGACATATGTCTTTTTGTTTCAGACTTGCTGTGGATTCATTTATTTTCGTGGGTACCAATTTTCGTGGATTAAGGAAAACTTCCATTTTCATGGATATTTGATTTCGTGGTTTTGTTTTAGTCAGTATATATTTCTATAGAACATTTGTAATTCGTTGAACATTTAAATTCGTGGTTTCCCTGTACCCACGAAAATTGGTATCCAACGAATAATAATGAATCCACAGTATAGAAGTCAAACCATGTATTTTGATAAAAATGTGTTTACAATTTTGGACTTGTCTAGGTCAGAAAATGACAGACTTGTTTAAGTCAATTCATGCTTCATAAAACAGGATGAAACAAAGTCAGTTCATTTCATTACCAAAAAGTTAAATGAATGGACTAACAGGAAACACCAAATAACCAGTCAACAATGTTAAGTAGATCTTTGATTGTTTTACTTTATATGTAAACTTGAGAATGGAAATGGGGAATGTATACATACATGACATAGTTATATACACATGTTTAAAAAAAATATGTTTTTGTTATTTTGATTGATTGATAGATTGGTGTTCAACACCACTTTCAGCGTTATTGTGCTATATCGTGGTGGTAGTTATTATTGGTGGAGAAAGCTGATGTGCACGGAGAAAACCACCGACCATCGGAAGAGTCGAGTCAACCTACCATGGGTGGAATTCGAACTCACAACCTCAGTGTTGACAGGCTAGTGATACAGAAGTTTGAATACTCATACTACATGTATTTAGAACACTCGCCACAGAGGCACCTTGTTTATTTTCATAACTGTTTTTTTGTGGTAGATCTTTGATAGCTTCCATTAATTGTTTTCAAAATTTTTAAAGCAAAAATTGTGGAAGGGTTAATTTGGGTCTAGACTACCATGGCACTGAAAAACCTTCAACAACATAGCCGAAAACTTTTTAATGAACTTTTTTCTTTTTTTTCTGAACTTTTAGAAAATTATCTTTATAAACATGAAAACTGAGCATACATTTTTATATGATTATACCATAGACAACATATGATTATCTGCAAATTTGTAAATTTCCATTACCGAAAAACTAGCTGCGGAACTGTACATGTAGCTGGCTCATGGTCCTTATATTTTTTGACAATATGCAGACTATTGAGCTACAGATTATTCCTATGTTCAATGGTCCGCAAATAGTCAAAAAATATCATTAGGACCATAAGACTAAGAGCTACTGTTCTGCAGTTACCAAAACAGCAAGTAAAACAAACACGCATAAATGACATGTTAAAAACAAATAACCATGTCTGGAGCTCATCGAGTAGCACCTGCCTCATAAAACATAAAGCTTCACACATTGCATATAAACCTGTATTTAAACGAAGACTTAACATGCTGTATGGTGCCCTCTAAATGTCATTTTGTCGTTGGGTTGCTGCTCTCAAATTGACGTATACGGTATACCTCACATCTCTTAATTTGTATTATGCATTTTTAAAAATCTGTATTAAATTCAAAACATGTAGGCTAGTCTAGACATAGTCACATTGTTTGTACCTTTTGAATGAACATTAATTTGCCGCAGTGCAAAAACAGTGTATCGTGCGACAGACATTCTCCGATAAGTAGACGTCAGCGTGTGTTAATTCAGAACCAAGTTATTTGAGACCCGGAAGTGATTCTGGAACCAATAAATGTCTTAATACCATATATATAGGCTACTAAGAACCAAAATTTTGGAAACGGTATAAATGTATTATTATTTTGGTCGAGGAAGTGTATATATATATAATAATCATTGGTCAAGTCAGTATCTCACTCCTGATGACTTATTAACAACGAATTATATTACAAAAACAATCAGTAATAGTAATTAAAAATCGGTTGGTAATTTGAATTAAAAGTGTTATCTCCTTTAACTGTTACTGTGACATGGCTTAACATATGTGATTTTCATTATTTTATATATCATCCTTTCAATTTTATTTACATGTAAAAAGATCGAAAATTTAATTTACTGAATGTCAAAAATCTTTCTGTACTAAATTCAAATTAATTCTGTTATTGAAATAATGGGGTCACTTTAATGAGGTTAACGTAAAGATTTTTTTCAGCTGAAGAATACATCGGGATTTGGCCTTTATTTTTGCTGGAATTCGGGATTTACACTTATCGGGACTCGGGAATGGATGCTTTCATTTTCGTTAATTCGGGAATCACTGTTTACTGTTTACTAGGATGAAAAATTTTGTCCTGCCTTTTTTTTTAGTTGTAATCTCTGTTCTGCCTTTTTATTTTTCACTCTTTTCGGTCCTGCCTTTTTTTTTAAAGTTTATCCTGACTTTTTTTAACCAAAATTATCATCCTGACTCGATAATAAACAAAAATATGAGAAAATTCAGATGAGAAGTAAATCCTTTATTTTCACACTTCTGACGTCAAAGGTGAGGTGTTGTAACTTTTTTGAGTCCTCGGCTAGGGCTAGGATGAAATTTGAAAAAATAGGCAGGACAGGAGTTTTGAGTAAAAAAAGGCAGGATGAGATTATTTGAAAAAAGGCAGGATGACAATTTATGTAAATAAAAGTCAGGATAAACTAAAAAAAAAAAAAGGCAGGACCGAATAGAGTGAAAATAAAAAGGCAGGACCGAATAGAGGAAAAATAAATAGGCAGGACAAATTTTCATCCTAGCCCCCATAAAAATCAAATGGTAGCTCCTTAACACTGTCTTCCAATGATGCATAAATTTTACTTTTAACTTTGAAAGCGTTGATCGTACGAACACTTTTAGTGTGAATAGTATCGTACTTAATAATGCTTTGATCAAACACCAACCTGTGTCAACAACTTTGAAGTTTAGAAGAAGAACGTATATCAAACTATTCCTTCGAAATGTGCCAACATTTTATAATATCCGTATGTGCCTTTAATGTTGGCCTTTTCAAGGCAGACCATTTTTATCTCATCGAGTGCGGGAGGTCATGGGTTCGATCCCCAGTCGGGTCCAAAAAAATACTTTAAAAATTTTTATTACCGCTTATCCGCCTAGTTCGCGACATTTAGGAGAAGGAGCAAATACTGGTCGGCTCGGATTCCGAATAAAATGTCTATTTATAGATCCTTGTGGCAACTCTTTAAACAATGATTCACAATAACGGGAATGAGAACATACTTCAACACACTTTTTTTCTATTATAGTTAAAAAATAAAGCTGTGTTTTGTATACTGTTTGTATTTTGGTCTTTGTCTTTGTCTTCTTTTTTTATCATGGCGTTGTCAGTCTATTTTCGACTTATGAGTTCGAATGTCCCTTTGGTATCTTTCGCCTCTCTTTTTAAATAACTTTACTAAAGATTAAGAGATGAGATGGAGACAAAAATTTATTTTAGCAAGAGAAGGTTATTGGGTAGGCAATCGAAAGCCTTGGACAAATCTATTAATATTGCCACTACATATTTAATATGTTGATATAAAGCCTTTTTTCCATTCTTCTACTATTTTCTATAAAGGTGATTGTCATATGTATCATTTTCGAAACACTGACAGAAAAGTATGAAAATGTGACCCTTTATTAGTCGAGAATGGCTTGAATGTTAACCAAAATTCTTGCTGTTAAGTCCTCCTACACATCTTTCCAGGAAATAGTTTCTGATTGATTTCTTTTTTTTTCGTAACCAAATTTCATTGTTTTCAATAAGATTCGCTTTATTCAATTATTTTTACAATTTGATATTTATTATACGCCATCCTTTTTATATATATATATATTTTCCTACATATATTTCCTATATTTTTGTCGATTACAATATAGTTATTAACCTGTCACGGAATAGAAGTTCCTTCATAATATAAGTTCCAAATGGAAAAAAATATTCTGGAATATTATTTCCACTGGAATAAATATAACAGTAAATGTTCCTAACGGAATAAATGGTATAGAATATTTGTTCCAACAGAAACAGATATTATGACATTGTTTATAACAAAGATTCCAGTGGAACTTCTGTTAGGCGGAACAAATATACGTTGACAGACCAAGCAAGTCGGTATATTTTGTCATTTAATCTGTACGGCTCGGGTAACCCTACTTGACCCGAACGACGTAGGAGTAACAATCAAGTGGTTCAGTGTCGTTTGTTGCTGTCTGTCATGTTTTTTTTATTGTTTTATCATAAATCAGACCGTTGTTTTTTTTGTTTGCATTGTTTTACATTGTGCCATGTCTCTTATAGCTTGTTATTCGGTATGGGATTTGATCATTGTTGAAGGGCGTGCGATGAACTATAGTTGATTCCATCAACGTCATTTGGTCTCTGGTGGATAATCTTCTCATTAGCAACCATACCAGATGTCCTTATTTTTTAATTTAATTTAACGCTACACGTTATAAAGTCACCCATCATCATCATTTTCCTCACGTGTCTATTATTGGTATCAATATATAGAAAATAAAAGTATTTGAAACCATGTTTTTAGCAGATTTATAAATATGCCTTTATTATCTGTCAAGTATCTATTGAAATAAAGACACTTTTACACCATGCAAACTACAAATGCAATAAGAGCAAGTATAGATAAATTAAGTGAACACATCATTTTTTTATACAAATAATATCCGCTTATTGTTTAGATGTTAACCATGGATTCTGTTAACTGCCAAATATAACTTTGGATATCATTATCTAGATGTGGGAATGCGAGTTAACAGCAACCGACAATTAAAAATAACCAAAAGACATCTAGAGGGCAACATATGGACCTGTTTGTTTACTCTTATTTTGCCAAAACAAATAACAAAACAATAAAATGAGAACAACAGATATGCAAAATCACATAGTGTAATTAATGGCAATGAAACAACACATGTAAAGCTGTAATGGATAAAAAATATTGATTCCATAAATAATTAAAATCAACCTCAAAATTATATAAATTCACACCTTTGAACATAAACTGCAAATGCTGATCCAGAAGGCAAAGCGGCAGGATCCCTCTTTTATGGCTCTTTTGTTGAGTATTGCGCTCTTTTTATGTAAATGTTTCTGTTGGCTCTCCTATCCTACCACCCTTAAAAGTCTACCGTGGTTTTTTTAAATACCAATTCGATTTCAAAGTGTGAGCGAAATCACTTAAAATATTATTTAGTATTAAGTTATTTTAGTTGCTCATGTACTTAACTTTGGAGATTTCTTATATTATAATATACAATGTAATTAAATTTATGTTGAATTATTGGTATCACTCGGAAAATTTTGATTCCAGATTTTCTCTTACAGATGCTTATTGTTCTAACTTTAGAGTCATTAATTTTCGAGAATCCTGTCGACTGAAGTTAGCCTAAATTGAGAACATAAAACTTATTATAACATTAACGGTACCAATTTTACTGTATATATATATAACTTACGTTTGTACCTCTCAGAATCGAATAGCACATGTATGGCGATTTTGAAAATAAATTAAATTAACAGAACAGTTGTGATAAGAGCAGGTGATTGTTTGGCCCCTTATTCTCCGAAAATAAATAATTTTGCTGATTTCATTGATAAATTAACAAGTAATTATATAGTCCTGACACATTAGTGCAAAACGATTGCTTGTGATGTCATAAAGTTGACAAAATCGACAATGTTGATATAAGGTGGCCACTTTAAACATAGTTTTCGGACAAAATAGATAAGGATTAGATATTTTTTTACACATTAACCCCTTTATTAAATACATCTTTTAGCAAAGTACCTTTTTGGATAAAGCCTTTACTCCTTTCTAAATATTAATGACAATTCTCAGAACTGTGATGCCACTTTGGCAGTTTTGTAATTTTGAGCTAATTGTAAGAAGTTTGAAGCCCTAATGCATATATGTAAGACAACATTCAAACTATAAATACTGATGTCTCACAGAATAATTCTGTCTTATGAACATCTGAATGATGTTATATGATAGATTTATAATACTTTTTTTGATTTTCGAATCCAAGGATTTATCATATATACCTTCTCCAAAGCGCATTTCCTTAAAAAAAAATCATAGTCTAAAGTCCGGGAATGAGACCACTCGACCATGACTGCTAACATAACCGTGTTAAGAAAAGTTATACTTCTACTGCGCTTATATTGGCATTTCGTGTCAAAATAAGATCAAAAAAAGAGACGAAAGATACCAAAGGGACAATCAAAATTTGTTAGTTAAAGAGACATCGACAAAACAAAAACGACGAAAAGACCAACAAAATTTACAAAAAAAAACATTGCATAGCAATTAAACTAAATATAAAATCCAAATGCAGGATTGACATCAAAACATCATAATTCATAAAATATGTGTAAAATAGAATATGTATGCAACAAACACAATGTGTCAATATGTTCAGTATATTTCTTCTACTTCTACTTTGTAGTGAACGCCTTCAACACGTTGAAATTTATGTCACTTGTACTACGCTACAATTACCACGCCCATAGACAACATATTCTCATAAAAAAGTCTAGTATATTTCATTTAGGCTAATAAAAACCAAACTACAATATCAAATTTGATGCCCACATGACAGTATCATGTGCTGAATACTCTTGCCAAGTTTAAGTTAAAATGTGTGCATATATGAATACTAAAATATTCCTAAAGAACACAAAACATATGATAAAATAATCATAAACTTGTCAATACACATACTCAAGAAAATTCTAGTACATTTCATTTAGGTTAATAAAAACCAACAAATTACAATATCAAAATATCAAATTGGATACCCACATGACATTGTCATGTGCTTAATACTCTTGAAAAGTTTGAGTATACATGAATACTGCAATATACTTAAACAAACAAAACATATGATAAAAGTAATCATTAACTTGGTTATACATGAACTCAATCAATTAACATTGTTCATTTATATACAGTATATATATTATGGCTGGTTTTTTACTATAATGTTGTCGTTCTTTGTGTTAATATTATTTCATTTACACACATTCTCTGTGAACTGTTGAAATGGACCTTTCGAAAACCAAACTTGATGTGTTTTAGTTGATTTTAGTCTCTGATGCATGATTTTTTATTATTAATTGTTTTGGCTTTTAACTAGCTGTCAGTAACTGCGAGTACTCTCAAATCGTACTTTCTTGTTTATTTGACCTGTTGATACTAATTGTAATGCTTTTTTTGTTATTTAATGTTATTCAGGGTTATATCTTGTCTATATACCAGCTTTGATAAGTGTTTGGTACTAATATAAATTTCCACTTCGTACTATGAACATCAAAATTATTTATTTTGTTATAATATTTCCTTTCTCTGTTGTAACTGTATACGTATACCTAACAACAAAATTATTTTATTTACCTGTGTTTAAAGTTATTGCAAATGGCTGATATTTTGTTCGAGCATATTGTTTTCTTAAATTGTTTAACATTTCATACCGATATAATATGTTACTTTTATTATTCTTCCCTTAGTTTATTTATTTTGAATTTACATTGTATCATAGGTCAAATTTATTTGTTCAGTGTATGTTCAATGGTGTTAATATGTCCTTTGATTGAGTTAAGCTATTTCAGTTGATATTTTATAGTGTGTTTTCTATGTTGTGATGTTACACTATTGTTTCAGAAAAAGGGTGAAGGTTTGGTACCATTAAAAGTTTAAACCCGCTGCATTTGTTTGCACCTGTCCTTTAGTCAGGAATCTGATGTTCAGTAGTTGTCGTTTGTTGATGTGGTTCATAAGTGTTTCTCGTTTCTCGTTTTTATATAGATTAGACCGTTGGTTTTCCCGTTTGAATGGTTTTACACTAGTAATTTTTGGGGCCCTTTATAGCTTACTGTTCGGTGTGAGCCTAGGCTCCGTGTTGAAGACCGTACTTTGACCTATAATGGTTTACATTTATAAATTTTGACTTGGATGGAGAGTTGTCTCATTGGCACTCATACCACATCTTCTTATATCTATATAATAATCACACTTTAACCATATGAAATAAAGTAGTACTATTAATCGTATCGCAATACCAAAATAAAATATTCTTGCATGTTAAATATTCTAAAAAGAAAAAGAAAAAAAGAAAAAAGAAAACGGATAAAATTCTCAATGCTGTTCACACATAAACACATGATATATTGCATGATATATCGGAAAAATTGTCTCTCTTTTCGGATTTTTTATCAAAATCATCCAGAAACCTTCAATCAAATTTAAAGAGAATCCTACAAAAATAGAGGAGGTAGTGTGGCGATAAAACATAGTATTGGTTGACTTTGAAAGCCTTTTCCGCTCAAAATAGTGCTCCATTTCAAATGTTTCTGAGTGTCTAACTCATCTTTGGTTATGATGATTGAAACCTTCATCCAGATTTGAAGAGGCTGCGACAAAATTGAAGGTGCTGTCAAGGCGACTCAACGTAGTGACGGACGACCGGGTCAAAACCATTTACCTCAGCAAATACAGTACGTTACTATAGGGTGTTGCTGTTGTACAATAAAGTCTAAAATGACAGCTACTGTCGTGACCCTATTTTTTTTTTACCACTAAAAGTAACACAAAATACATGTTTTTAAATAGACTTATTAAGAAGGGATATAGTTACGATACTGTTGTCAGGTCATTAAAGATTGCATATTTTGGCTTTAATATTGATTCACTTATAGGGTCTTTGCATCGGAACTAAACACATTTATTTAAAAACCAGTTGTTGGCATGACACGGGTTATGCTCTTCTCATATATTTTATGATGGTATGATACTAAACCCCTAACGGGAGGATTGTGCCTGATATTCATATGATGAAGACATAATCTTTCAATCAGTTTAATTGAGGTCTGGAGCTGGCATGTCAGTTAACTGCTAGTAGTCTGTTGTTATTTATGTATTATTGTCATTTTGTTTATTTTCTTTTGTTACATCTTCTGACATCGGACTCGGACTTCTCTTTAACTGACTTTTAATGTGCGTATTGTTATGCGTTTACTTTTCTACATTGGCTAGAGGTATAGGGGAGGTTGAGATCTCATAAACATGTTTAACCCGCATTTTGCGCCTGTCCCAAGTCAGGAGCCTCTGGCCTTTGTTAGTCTTGTATTATTTTACTTTTAGTTTCTTGTGTATAATTTGGAGTTTAGTATGACGTCCATTATCACTGAACTAGTATATATATTTGTTTAGGGGCCAGCTTAAGGACGCCTCCGGGTGCAGGAATTTCTCGCTGTGTTGAAGACCTATTGGTGACCTTCTGTTGTTGTCTGTTCTGTGGTCGGGTTGTTGTCTCTTTGACATTCCCATTTCCATTCTCAATTTTATTTATTTCCTGTGATCAAAATAATATGTATGGGGTAAGCAACAATCTAATACTTATATTCCGGTGTAGATTCGATCTCCGTTTATTCAACATGTATCGTTCTATCTGAACATACACTTATGTTGCCTATCGTCACCGCGTTGGTAAGATATCGAAAAAAATACATATTCTTATATACACCCATTAACTAAAGCATAATTAATTCTTCTGTTTTAAAATAATATTTTGTTTTTATTATAGCCAATAATTGCGTTTTCTTGGTAATATAACAGAGTCTCAAGTAATAGTATATATCTAGCAGCTTTGACCGTAGATACATGTACCCTACAATAGTAGCAATAATAAAAATATTAAATTACAAGATTAAACTTTCTTTAATTTTCATATGCCTAAATATAGATGTGAACCGTATTAATTCCACATTCAAGAATAAAAGATAAAATTGAAATTCTTTTAGATAATTCTATTGGTTTATGTTCCAAATTTAAAACGGTGTTTTAGTCAATTCAGAAACGATAATCAACTTGCGATTAAAGGCGCTTGTTGATTTTCCTTTCTATATCCACTACTTCATATAAATTCTCTGCATTTGTTGTCTTGTTTTTTCTTTTCATTAATATTGCTGTTATCTTGTTTTACAATGTCTTTTTTATTAATAAGCTACAGCTTTTAAAACAATAAGAAAATAAAAATATCATCATAAAACGTTGAATATTGATGTTATAAGACCATCATAATTACTATATACAAACAAAAAAAATAAAATATAATATATTCAATTTGAATGCTCATAGTTATTTTCTATGCTTCTTTTTCCATTCAATATACATATTCACTTCTGCATCCATACATTTTTGGTTTGCTAACTCATATGGACACCCTGTCTTCCTCTGTTGGAAGTATATGATTGCCTCCTTATGTAAAACAAAGGTCACATAGTGGTCAGCAAAACTGAAAGTGAAATATCAAGAATTTAAACTTTAGTATGTAATGGTTAAACATTGTAATTCCTATCTTTTTGTTCTTTTTGTTTGTAAAGTCAGTTTAAGACATTGACGTTTTTATACATTATTGCAAATGTGAAAAAAAAACTATAACCTTCTGCGACTTACCATTTATAAATAATAACAGAAAACAGCATTTGTATTGCAAAACTTAACATACTTTACTTAGCAGACTGGGTATATATATCCGCCCATCTAAGGCTGCATTCGCGGCGCTTTGTCCAACTTTTTCGTATATATATACCCTGTGGTTGTTTAATTGTTCCTTTCCATAAAATTGTACTATTTTGATGAAAATAATGACCAAAATTGGCCAAATTATTTCATACAAGAAATAGAGTGATTTTCCGTAGGGCTGGCTTCAAATGGAACTATGTGCCACCAATGCGAATGCTGCTGCATTAGCTCCACATTAACCCATCAGAATTAAAATTGCCTCTGATGGTTATGTGTTTTATGTCATAATAACTAACAGAGGAAAACTTAAAAACGACCTTTTATTCATTATTCCCGCCATTAGTTTGGTTCAAATTGTCAGTGTAAATTGCCTAACGATCAACGAAAAGTGATAACTTTAGCTAAAGATCAAGACGAACGAGACAATTTATATATGAGTACCTCTTTATTATATAATGCTTAAAAATATTCGTAAGAACCTAACTATTTATAAAAACATGGCCTTTTATTGACATAATAATATAATTTTCTGGTATAACTCGACGTTTCAGCCACTAGTTAAACTTACAACCGCCGAATCTGAAGGGCTCGTGATGATTGTACACCAAATTGTCTGTCAGATATTTGAGCAGAGCACTAATAATCTTTAAAAAAAAACAAATATATTGTAGATTGTTCTGGTGAACACGATCAATGTATAACCCAGGCTTTAAAGGGGCATGAGCTGTCAAATTCATGTTCACCGGTTTGACTCAAATTCTCATATTTGATTTATATCATACTGAAAGGTATATCCAAATTACAAAAAGTCTAAAATTAACAATTAACAATGCATGGACTCGATAATATGCATCAGCATTTCGTACGATTTTAGTCTAGACTCCATCTAATTAACCATCGAGATGACCTCCGAAGACTGCCGACAGTTATATTACCCGATATAAACATAAATATAAATAGATAGCGAGCACGTGCAATTTGATTTTTTCTAGGTCTGTTTGATTTCATGTTAGAGGTTAACAAATATGTTAATCATAATTTTTTGTGGCTAGAATCAGTCAACGAAATGGTTCACCCTTGTTTCACGTTCAATTTTGACATTCTTTTCCTTTCAATAGCTGAACACGCCTAGTACATGCGCAACCCATCTCCAGCAAAGGGGTTAAGTTGAAGGTCACATGAATACGGATTCACACGAGGCTGAATTATTGAATTATCAATAATACATCAGCGAAGTTTTGAGCTTATTTTGACAAATTCGGGCCAAACTGACTGCTTATAATGAAATATTATTTCAAAATTCCGTTTTTATTAATACTTGAAACAAAAAGAATCGTATTTTAATTTTGTTTCTAAATCGTAGCTAATGCCCCTTTAAAAGACTAGGTACAGTACCGAAATATTTTACCTGAACCTGGTAAATCATCAGTAAAAGTGAGTAACATTCACTATTAACGCCAATTTTTTTTATTATATATTCATTTTTTTTTTATAATTTAGAAGTTTAACAATTTGGTCATTTGGTTTAAAATTAAGTTGAAACCTTAATTTTGAAGTGCTGCCTAGATGAATTTAGGTCAATTTTGTACAGCTCCAAGTGTTGGTCTTTAACTTTCCTGAGTAATGAAGTATTATGAAGAAAATAAACGCCATAAATTTTGAATGTGTTTTCATATTACACTTTTACAGCGAGAACCCGGTGACCTTAAGATCTGATGGCTGCCAATAAATCATACAAATCAAATCGTTCCAGATTTAATTCGTCCAAACTGTTCCTTAACATCACATTGTCTTTCATTACGGTATCCAATTTTGAATTTTCACATTTGAGCACAGCGATTTCTTTGAGGGAGATCCTATGAGACGCTTTTAACTTGTTCAGTTGCTGTTTTGATTCACTTTCTGTGGAGCACGTAAAAGCGGAGAGTTCCTTGTCCTCAAGTCCTTGAAACGGAAATTGAGACATTTGTTTCTTCTCTATAAACTTTCTCATTCGGTCGCTGTCTCTTTGAATTTTTGATTTTGACTTATTCTTCGGTTTTGGGTTTTCACATGACTTAACGTGAAAATTACACATACGGGCAAAATGTCCATGATGTCTGTACTTGTAACAATAAGCGTTAACTGCATAACACCGATGGTATGTGAAAACATTCAATGTCTTTCCGCAATATTTGCACAGAAAGTCTAAACAGGTATCTGCTTTTCTCATCGGAAACGGATGTCCATTTCTACAAGGCTGGCAATTCCAAGGTCCTTCCATACTGTTGCTTCTGAAGGTATTCATATATGCTAGTTTGGGGGAACTAGCTCAAGATCGTGCCGCGGGTAACCTCAACCAATAGATAACCGGGAGTTTTCCGTGTTATAGTAACTCAAAGACGGAATACCAATACTTTAAACTTTATTAGCAAGGTCCGGACAGTACCAGACCTAAGATCTAAACTGACCACAAAATAACATACAAAAGTATATTTAAAAAAACAGTATCTATAGAAAAGGATTAGTGTCCAACGGATTAACTTGTCATCGTCAAAGTGAATAATCCATTACGACAAACATATATTTAACAATAGAATTAATTGAACACAAAGAAATGTGAAAGGTTAGATAAACGGATTAACAAATTGTCACTATAGCACTTAAAATATATTGTCTCAATTTGATTTATTTCTAAGACCCAATTGTCCAAATCTTCCTGGTTACAGTTCTTCCAATGACTTTCAAGATGGCTTAAAAGTTTACATTCTTTTGCCGGTTTAAATTTAGATGTGTAACAAAAAGGACAGTGTAACTGCCTGCACAGCATTTTGTACATCTTCGTCTAAGTGATAAGATTTCATCAAATGATTCAAATTGCTGATGTACATTCATCCCAAAGGATCACCGACTTTAATTAAAATGATAATGACACTACATAATAATAATTACAACTTGAAATGCAAAAAAAAAAACAAAACATGAAAACATTAGATCTATTTAGTTTTTTGATGATAGAAGTTATCAATATGCCAAAGCAGTTTTGGAAAAATTTACCAAAGAATACATGTGATTTAAACAAATTGGCATGGAATAGTTTTAAAATTCTCTCCTGGAAAGAAAATTAGGAAATATAATACAAAACCTTTATATATTCCCTTGGAGTAACTTTATTATTGTTTTTGTGTATTTTGTTTTCTGAACAAACAATTTATCACCTTAAGTAAAATTATTATTAAAGTTTTTATTCTCTAAATAACTCCTAAATTATGATTGATTGATTGATTCATTGGTGTTTAACGCCACTTTCAGCACTATTGTGCTATTTCGTGGCGGTCAGTTTTATTGGTGGAGGAAGCCGGAGTGTGCGGAAGAACCACCGACCTTCGGTAGGAAAACTGACAATCCTAATCAATTGAAATTGAGTCGAGCGCACCTGCCACGTGCGGGATTCGAACTCACAACCTCAGTGTTGACAGGCTAGTTCGACTACTTAGACCACTCGCCACCGAGGCCCCTCCTCCTAAATTATGAGACCTTTTTAAATCTTTATAAGATTTCGAAATCATTTAAGTTAAGAAATGCATCTCCATCATGCATAGCTCTGATTCGTTGTCCGGTTTCGGCTTTACTTTTGGTCCTTTTTGTTTTATCAGTTCTTCATCGTTTGTTTAAGGTTTGGGACTTTCAATTATGTTGGCCTCGAGCATTGCTGAAGAGACTAATTGTCAAAATGCGCATCTGGTGCAATAAAATGGGTACTGTTCAGTTACTTAACTGCGTCTTTCAGGCTAATACAATTATTGTCTGTTGAAAAACATCTGAGTCTTACCTACGAAAATATCTTAAATAATAAACTGAAGATATTTGAAGTGTAAACATAAAATTCTGAAAATTGTTCTTTATATACATTTATTTAATATTGTTAGGAATATGTCATATGTATATATATATACTGTTTTGTATACACTGATAAACCGTAAGGAATCTTATTATATAGGTCTTATTGATGATAATTATAAAATGTTCCGTGACCAATTGGACTGTTACATTTCCACTTTGCTCATGTGCCTAAAGTCGTGCCAGTCTATTCTAACTTTAGTAACTAATAAGAATTGAATTAGGGCAGTCTGGGTCTGTTAGTCAGGTGTTAGAAAATACAGTGTCCTGTTTGGTCGAGAAATAAAGATTGCTTTTAACTGATCATGACAGCGCCAACTTTTCTTTCTAAACCAAAACATCATATTTTCTTTAAATCATTTTTACACGTTGAAGTGTCAGTTACTTAATGTTACAATGAAAGAAGTGAATAAAGCAAATATAATGCAATCTATTTTAATGAAATTAAAACATAATACGGATGTTTGAGAAATGTCCGAAAACGGATTTTTAAAACGTCTGTAATATATATGATCCGTTTTACGGACGTGGTGCCATACGTCCGTAAAACATTCGTGAAACGGACGTATTGTTCTACGTCCGTGATATGTCCGTAGCTATTTTACCTGTGTAACACATAACAATTTATTACAGGTAGAATACAGTTAGTATTTATAGCATTAAAATTACTCCTTCAGAATAAGAAAGAACAATGCAATACTTGCAAAATTATGTTGTAGTAAATATGAAATTTGGAAAAATAGACAAAAATAATACAATAGAACACTTGACTTTCCCTTTGGTATCTTTCGGCTCTCTTTCAATACTTGCAAAATTTTGTTGTTCTAAATATGAAATTAAAATAAAAACATAAAAAATAAAATCACTTTCCATATTTAATCAATTTGAATTATTTTTATTTTGCATAGGTAATAATATAAATACATATTGGCTTTTTTACTAGTTGTGACAGACCTGAAGGGTTTTATTTTAAATTTGTGATTTCTACGTACTAGAAACATAATTTCCTGTTGAATGTGACAAAAATAGTACACACATTTTTGATTTCAAAGAAGTGCTCCAGAGTTAAATTCAGTATGTCAGACCCCTTTCTGAGCAAAATTATTTGTCTTTCTCATTAAATAAACCGTATATAGGCGGCGGCCGTATTTGTTAACAAATCAACCGTAATGAAATATATCCCAAAGTCAGGACCATCCTAAGACCATCATAAGACACCTAAATTGGTGTCCCAAACTTAGGACAATTCCTATGACATTTCCTTAGTTACTAAATGATTGATAAACGATGGTCTTAGGACATGTCCTAGTCCTAAGACCGCTTCGATAGACAGGCTTCAAGATCCTCCTAGTACAAATTTGGATATCCTAATTTCTCCTTATACATATTCAGCATTCAGATTTGTACTGGATTTTAATTGGCGTCAACAAGATTTCCAATTTCTAAATATACATAGAACAAAAAAGTAATGATTTAAAAGTCACAATACCCGGAAATATATATGGATACTTTCTTAATTAGAAGTAAATACATGTAATTAGAAAAAAGCAATATTTTCTTTTAAAGAAGAACTGAGGCATATTTCTGAACGAAAGAATTAAGGATTTTAAAGTTTTAGTATGCCAATCAAAAGAATAAGGATTTTTAAAATTAAAACCTAGTACTAATGATCGCATATGCCTCATTAAATATTTTATTACAATAAAATAGTCAGTGGATTTCTAGAATGCACAATCCTGATTGGTTTGAATTGGCAGCGATAGTCACGCCTACTGCAATGTTGACAGTGGATAATTACGCCTACAGTTATACTCAACATGGTTAACGATAAACAAATTATATATACAATATTCGTACAATGAAGAAAATATAAGATTTATTTGACGAGCTTTAAAAACAGAGAGAAAAGCGAGTCAGGTGCCTATGGTTCAATGATTGTCGTTGGTTCATGTCTGTCATATTTGTTTTTCGTAAATTGTTTTGTTATAAATTAGGACGTTAATTTCTTCAATTGAATTGTTTCATATTTTTCATGTCGGGGCCTTTTATAGACGACTATATGGTATGGGTTTTTCTCATTGTTGAAGGCCGTACGGTTGCCTATAATTGCTTACATCCACTTCATTTGAACTTTGGTGGATAATTGTATCATTGGCAATCATACTTCATCTCCTTATTTTTATATAAGGGTGGTATTTAGGGAGCAGAACAAAAATATTTTTTTGTAGAAATAGACCTTTATTTTAATTATTATTTAGTAAATATTCTTTAATATTTTAACCTATTTAATGTGAGAGAGAGACATCATATAATAAATAAATCACATTAAATAAATGAAAATAGGTTAAAATATTAAAGAATATTTACTTTTAAAAAAAGTTAAAACACAAAAAAAAAGACTCAGAAAAAAGGGTCCATTCCCCAAGTGCCTATGATCCGTAATGAAAGAGTTTATGTACTCCGTATTTATATGAAAGATGCATGAGACTTGCCTTTGCATGTTTGAACTCGGTAAAGTATAAAATCGTGACACTTTCAATTAAACTCACTCAAAAATATATGATGATTTTTACCGATTATATTTAGTTGTCACTGTTTACAAATAATCTGTTCAATTCTTATATAAAACGTAGTCACATTTGTTTGTGTTTTAGTTTTTGTTTCATAAAGTTGGAATGTACAATTATTAGATAAATATTAGTTATTGACTTTATAATAGTAGTAATAATAATTCTAATTTTAATCTTATAATTCTACTAGCTACTGGTGAAATTCGATGCATTTTCATTTGTTTTTAATTTTCTATATCCCTTTTCATTTACTTTAACACTTAGGACAGCGGTTAGGACATCCTAGCTAAGATCATCCTGGGATAGCTTCGATGTGCAAGCTGAGACATGTCGTAAGTCGGTCCTAACATTATCCTAATTTATTCATTTTTAATACATTATGCAGAGGCTAACGTGCTATTGTTATCATTAGCAAACATTGTTTCTTTCAATGTAATTCATAAATGACTCATATTAAAAAAAAAATCATAGAATAACTTTATTACCCAATTGAAAAAAAAAATTTACATACTTCGACTTGTTACACACACACACGATTAAGTGAAATTCAAAAGCCGAAACTATAATTATAGTCGATTTGCTCGAAAATAAATAAATAAATCTTTTGTAACACGATTTCAGCACTTATATGTCTGTAAAGTTTAAGAACTTTTCAATAAACTTTTATGATGATTTATTTACAGAAAATACTTCGGAAAAGATACATGATAAAATAATATGCAAATCAAGATTAGGTTGCCTAAAAATAGACGATTCCCTAATTTACATGAATTTAAAAAAAAAAAAAAAAATGGTAGTGCGTATTTGTGATGTCTTGTTTGAAATTTAATATATATATATATATATACTACTACTCAAAAAGTTTAGCAACACAACTCCTGACTTAAAATAAAGTAAAACAAAATCTCGATTTATCTTTCAACATTTGTGTATTTAAAAGTACTACAGTAATGTTGACTAAATTTCAGACAACAAAAATGAAGAAACCATTTAAATACATATAGATATCAAAATTATTTGCATAGGGAAAATGTAGTAATGAAATATTATTAGCTCTAAATGTTTAAATATCCCAAGAAAGCTTTATTGACATGTGCCAGAAATAAATAAAATTGCCAAAGAAAATATTCCAAATGGTTATCTCAATGTTGAAAAGATTTATACCACGAAGTCATCAAGTCACAGACTTTAAAACAATAAATCGAATGTTAATTATATACAAGTGTGGTACAAACACATGATATAATGATAAAAGGAATTTAAGGAATTTAAAGTGAAACTGACCGGGTATCACATATTGTAAAGATAAATAAAATATCAGGAACCCACTTTTCATATCTATAGAAAGTACACTTTTATTTGTGTATGTAAAGGGGTTTAAAGAATACAATTGAAAAACTGAGTATTTTTCGTGAAATTTTAAAACAATACAATTTTTTCTCTTTTGTATAGAATAAATGAATAGGATTAAATACATGTATGGAAATAGTAAAATAACTAGAGATATAATAATGCATTGTACATAATTTTATTTCACCCCAAAAGGAGATAGTCCTAGCTCGAATAGTAACTGAAAATGTTAATAAAGTCGAGCGAAAAGTTCCCTGAAGAAAACAACATAACATATAATATAATGTGAAAACAAAGAAAATCTCGCCTGATAGCTTTCGTGACACTCATGATGGGAATAGCTAAAATTGTTTAAAATAACAGATCTTTCGAATAAATCCGTAAATTTGATTAGTGGAAAATTTCGGACACCTTCATCTGAATTAAATAGGATTCTTTTAAGTCCCCTCTCGAAAACTTTATCCCATTTTAGATTTTTCCGACTATCGAACTTATTCGACTTGGTTCTGGATTAACACGTTATATATATACAATATACAGACTTGGTTCTGGATTGACAAGGTGTTGGTTCTAGATTTACATGTTTGGTTCTGATTAACACGTTATATATATATATATATATATATATATATCATAAACAGACTTGGTTCTGGATTGACAAGATGTTGGTTCTAGATTTACTTGTTTGGTTCTGGATTAACACGTTATATATCAAATATACAGACTTGGTTCTGGATTGACAAGATGTTGGTTCTGGATTGACAAGATGTTGGTTCTAGATTTACATGTTTGGTTCTGGATTAACACGTTATATATATATACCATATGCAGACTTGATTCTGGATTGACAAGGCGTTGGTTTCAGATTTACATGTTTGGTTCTGGATTGACACGTTCTATATATATCATAAACAGACTTGGTTCTGGATTAACACGTTATATATATATACAATATACAGACTTGGTTCTGGATTGACAAGGTGTTGGTTCTAGATTTACATGTTTGGTTCTGGATTGACACGTTCTATATATATCATAAACAGACTTGGTTCTGGATTAACACGTTATATATATACAGTCCCTGTAACGTAAAGTTAACACTTTTTCATTCGGGAATCGTACGTACAGCGTTCGGGAATCGTTCGTATAGAGTTCGGTCATCGTTCGTACATCATTCGTATAGCGTCCGTACAACGTTCGGTCAGCGTTCGTTCATCGTTCGTTCATCGTATGGTAAATGTCACCGTTTAGGGTTTTGTATATCGTATGGTTCATGGTATCGTTAAGCGTTTTATTTGTCGTATGGTACATGGTATGGTTTAGCGTTTAGCGTTTCGTTTATCGTATGGTATGTGATATCGTTTAGCGTTTCATCAATCGTATGGTATATCGTTTTGTTCAAAAATATTCTGGAATATTATTTCCACTGGAATAAATATAACAGTAAATGTTCCTAACGGAATAAATGGTATAGAATATTTGTTCCAACAGAAACAGATATTATGACATTGTTTATAACAAAGATTCCAGTGGAACTTCTGTTAGGCGGAACAAATATACGTTGACAGACCAAGCAAGTCGGTATATTTTGTCATTTAATCTGTACGGCTCGGGTAACCCTACTTGACCCGAACGACGTAGGAGTAACAATCAAGTGGTTCAGTGTCGTTTGTTGCTGTCTGTCATGTTTTTTTTTTTTTATTGTTTTATCATAAATCAGACCGTTGTTTTTTTTGTTTGCATTGTTTTACATTGTGCCATGTCTCTTATAGCTTGTTATTCGGTATGGGATTTGATCATTGTTGAAGGGCGTGCGATGAACTATAGTTGATTCCATCAACGTCATTTGGTCTCTGGTGGATAATCTTCTCATTAGCAACCATACCAGATGTCCTTATTTTTTAATTTAATTTAACGCTGAACGTTATAAAGTCACCCATCATCATCATTTTCCTCACGTGTCTATTATTGGTATCAATATATAGAAAATAAAAGTATTTGAAACCATGTTTTTAGCAGATTTATAAATATGCCTTTATTATCTGTCAAGTATCTATTGAAATAAAGACACTTTTACACCATGCAAACTACAAATGCAATAAGAGCAAGTGAACACATCATTTTTTTATACAAATAATATCCGCTTATTGTTTAGATGTTAACCATGGATTCTGTTAACTGCCAAATATAACTTTGGATATCATTATCTAGCAACCCGACAATTAAAAATAATCAAAAGACATCTAAAGGGCAACATATGGACCTGTTTGTTTACTCTTATTTTTGCCAAAAACAAATAACAAAACAATAAAATGAGAACAACAGATATGCAAAATCACATAGTGTAATTAATGGCAATGAAACAACACATGTAAAGCTGTAATGGATAAACAAATATTGATTCCATAAATAATTAAAATCAACCTCAAAATTATATAAATTCACACCTTTGAACATAAACTGCAAATGCTGATCCAGAAGGCAAAGCGGCAGGATCCCCTCTTTTATGGCTCTTTTGTTGAGTATTGCGCTCTTTTTTATGTAAATGTTTCTGTTGGCTCTCCTATCCTACCACCCTTAAAAGTCTACCGTGGTTTTTTTTTAAATACCAATTCGATTTCAAAGTGTGAGCGAAATCACTTAAAATATTATTTAGTATTAAGTTATTTTTAGTTGCTCATGTACTTAACTTTGGAGATTTCTTATATTATAATATACAATGTAATTAAATTTATGTTGAATTATTGGTATCACTCGGAAAATTTTGATTCCAGATTTTCTCTTACAGATGCTTATTGTTCTAACTTTAGAGTCATTAATTTTTCGAGAATCCCCTGTCGACTGAAGTTAGCCTAAGTTGAGAACATAAAACTTATTATAACATTAACGGTACCAATTTTACTGTATATATATATAACTTACGTTTGTACCTCTCAGAATCGAATAGCACATGTATGGCGATTTTGAAAAATAAATTAAATTAACAGAACAGTTGTGATAAGAGCAGGTGATTGTTTGGCCCCTTATTCTCCGAAAATAAATAATTTTGCTGATTTCATTGATAAATTAACAAGTAATTATATAGTCCTGACACATTAGTGCAAAACGATTGCTTGTGATGTCATAAAGTTGACAAAATCGACAATGTTGATATAAGGTGGCCACTTTAAACATAGTTTTCGGACAAAATAGATAAGGATTAGATATTTTTTTACACATTAACCCCTTTATTAAATACATCTTTTAGCAAAGTACCTTTTTGGATAAAGCCTTTACTCCTTTCTAAATATTAATGACAATTCTCAGAACTGTGATGCCACTTTGGCAGTTTTGTAATTTTGAGCTAATTGTAAGAAGTTTGAAGCCCTAATGCATATATGTAAGACAACATTCAAACTATAAATACTGATGTCTCACAGAATAATTCTGTCTTATGAACATCTGAATGATGTTATATGATAGATTTATAATACATTTTTTGATTTTCGAATCCAAGGATTTATCATATATACCTTCTCCAAAGCGCATTTCCTTAAAAAAAAAAATCATAGTCTAAAGTCCGGGAATGAGACCACTCGACCATGACTGCTAACATAACCGTGTTAAGAAAAGTTATACTTCTACTGCGCTTATATTGGCATTTCGTGTCAAAATAAGATCAAAAAAAGAGACGAAAGATACCAAAGGGACAATCAAAATTTGTTAGTTAAAGAGACATCGACAAAACAAAAACGACGAAAAGACCAACAAAATTTACAAAAAAAAACATTGCATAGCAATTAAACTAAATATAAAATCCAAATGCAGGATTGACATCAAAACATCATAATTCATAAAATATGTGTAAAATAGAATATGTATGCAACAAACACAATGTGTCAATATTTTCAGTATATTTCTTCTACTTCTACTTTGTAGTGAACGCCTTCAACACGTTGAAATTTATGTCACTTGTACTACGCTACAATTACCACGCCCATAGACAACATATTCTCATAAAAAAGTCTAGTATATTTCATTTAGGCTAATAAAAACCAAACTACAATATCAAATTTGATGCCCACATGACAGTATCATGTGCTGAATACTCTTGCCAAGTTTAAGTTAAAATGTGTGCATATATGAATACTAAAATATTCCTAAAGAACACAAAACATATGATAAAATAATCATAAACTTGTCAATACACATACTCAAGAAAATTCTAGTACATTTCATTTAGGTTAATAAAAACCAACAAATTACAATATCAAAATATCAAATTGGATACCCACATGACATTGTCATGTGCTTAATACTCTTGAAAAGTTTGAGTATACATGAATACTGCAATATACTTAAACAAACAAAACATATGATAAAAGTAATCATTAACTTGGTTATACATGAACTCAATCAATTAACATTGTTCATTTATATACAGTATATATATTATGGCTGGTTTTTTTACTATAATGTTGTCGTTCTTTGTGTTAATATTATTTCATTTTACACACATTCTCTGTGAACTGTTGGAAATGGACCTTTCGAAAACCAAACTTGATGTGTTTTAGTTGATTTTAGTCTCTGATGCATGATTTTTTATTATTAATTGTTTTGGCTTTTAACTAGCTGTCAGTAACTGCGGTACTCTCAAATCGTACTTTCTTGTTTATTTGACCTGTTGATACTAATTGTAATGCTTTTTTTGTTATTTAATGTTATTCAGGGTTATATCTTGTCTATATACCAGCTTTGATAAGTGTTTGGTACTAATATAAATTTCCACTTCGTACTATGAACATCAAAATTATTTATTTTGTTATAATATTTCCTTTCTCTGTTGTAACTGTATACGTATACCTAACAACAAAATTATTTTATTTACCTGTGTTTAAAGTTATTGCAAATGGCTGATATTTTGTTCGAGCATATTGTTTTTCTTAAATTGTTTAACATTTCATACCGATATAATATGTTACTTTTATTATTCTTCCCTTAGTTTATTTATTTTGAATTTACATTGTATCATAGGTCAAATTTATTTGTTCAGTGTATGTTCAATGGTGTTAATATGTCCTTTGATTGAGTTAAGCTATTTCAGTTGATATTTTATAGTGTGTTTTCTATGTTGTGATGTTACACTATTGTTTCAGAAAAAGGGTGAAGGTTTGGTACCATTAAAAGTTTAAACCCGCTGCATTTGTTTGCACCTGTCCTTTAGTCAGGAATCTGATGTTCAGTAGTTGTCGTTTGTTGATGTGGTTCATAAGTGTTTCTCGTTTCTCGTTTTATATAGATTAGACCGTTGGTTTCCCGTTTGAATGGTTTTACACTAGTAATTTTGGGGCCCTTTATAGCTTACTGTTCGGTGTGAGCCTAGGCTCCGTGTTGAAGACCGTACTTTGACCTATAATGGTTTACATTTATAAATTTTGACTTGGATGGAGAGTTGTCTCATTGGCACTCATACCACATCTTCTTATATCTATATAATAATCACACTTTAACCATATGAAATAAAGTAGTACTATTAATCGTATCGCAATACCAAAATAAAATATTCTTGCATGTTAAATATTCTAAAAAAGAAAAAGAAAAAAAAAAAGAGAAAACGGATAAAATTCTCAATGCTGTTCACACATAAACACATGATATATTGCATGATATATCGGAAAAATTGTCTCTCTTTTCGGATTTTTTATCAAAATCATCCAGAAACCTTCAATCAAATTTAAAGAGAATCCTACAAAAATAGAGGAGGTAGTGTGGCGATAAAACATAGTATTGGTTGACTTTGAAAGCCTTTTCCGCTCAAAATAGTGCTCCATTTCAAATGTTTCTGAGTGTCTAACTCATCTTTGGTTATGATGATTGAAACCTTCATCCAGATTTGAAGAGGCTGCGACAAAATTGAAGGTGCTGTCAAGGCGACTCAACGTAGTGACGGACGACCGGGTCAAAACCATTTTACCTCAGCAAATACAGTACGTTACTATAGGGTGTTGCTGTTGTACAATAAAGTCTAAAATGACAGCTACTGTCGTGACCCTATTTTTTTTACCACTAAAGTAACACAAAATACATGTTTTAAATAGACTTATTAAGAAGGGATATAGTTACGATACTGTTGTCAGGTCATTAAAGATTGCATATTTTGGCTTTAATATTGATTCACTTATAGGGTCTTTGCATCGGAACTAAACACATTTATTTAAAACCAGTTGTTGGCATGACACGGGTTATGCTCTTCTCATATATTTTATGATGGTATGATACTAAACCCTAACGGGAGGGATTGTGCCTGATATTCATATGATGAAGACATAATCTTTCAATCAGTTTAATTGAGGTCTGGAGCTGGCATGTCAGTTAACTGCTAGTAGTCTGTTGTTATTTATGTATTATTGTCATTTTGTTTATTTTCTTTTGTTACATCTTCTGACATCGGACTCGGACTTCTCTTTAACTGACTTTTAATGTGCGTATTGTTATGCGTTTACTTTTCTACATTGGCTAGAGGTATAGGGGAGGTTGAGATCTCATAAACATGTTTAACCCCGCCGCATTTTGCGCCTGTCCCAAGTCAGGAGCCTCTGGCCTTTGTTAGTCTTGTATTATTTTTACTTTTAGTTTCTTGTGTATAATTTGGAGTTTAGTATGACGTCCATTATCACTGAACTAGTATATATATTTGTTTAGGGGCCAGCTTAAGGACGCCTCCGGGTGCGGGAATTTCTCGCTGTGTTGAAGACCTATTGGTGACCTTCTGTTGTTGTCTGTTCTGTGGTCGGGTTGTTGTCTCTTTGACACATTCCCCATTTCCATTCTCAATTTTATTTATTTCCTGTGATCAAAATAATATGTATGGGGTAAGCAACAATCTAATACTTATATTCCGGTGTAAGATTCGATCTCCCGTTTATTCAACATGTATCGTTCTATCTGAACATACACTTATGTTGCCTATCGTCACCGCGTTGGTAAGATATCGAAAAAAATACATATTCTTATATACACCCATTAACTAAAGCATAATTAATTCTTCTGTTTTAAAATAATATTTTTGTTTTATTATAGCCAATAATTGCGTTTTCTTGGTAATATAACAGAGTCTCAAGTAATAGTATATATCTAGCAGCTTTGACCGTAGATACATGTACCCTACAATAGTAGCAATAATAAAAATATTAAATTACAAGATTAAACTTTCTTTAATTTTCATATGCCTAAATATAGATGTGAACCGTATTAATTCCACACATTCAAGAATAAAAGATAAAATTGAAATTCTTTTAGATAATTCTATTGGTTTATGTTCCAAATTTAAAACGGTGTTTTAGTCAATTCAGAAACGATAATCAACTTGCGATTAAAGGCGCTTGTTGATTTTCCTTTCTATATCCACTACTTCATATAAATTCTCTGCATTTGTTGTCTTGTTTTTTCTTTTCATTAATATTGCTGTTATCTTGTTTTACAATGTCTTTTTTACTAATAAGCTACAGCTTTTAAAACAATAAGAAAATAAAAATATCATCATAAAACGTTGAATATTGATGTTATAAGACCATCATAATTACTATATACAAACAAACAAAAAAATAAAATATAATATATTCAATTTGAATGCTCATAGTTATTTTCTATGCTTCTTTTTCCATTCAATATACATATTCACTTCTGCATCCATACATTTTTGGTTTGCTAACTCATATGGACACCCTGTCTTCCTCTGGTGGAAGTATATGATTGCCTCCTTATGTAAAACAAAGGTCACATAGTGGTCAGCAAAACTGAAAGTGAAATATCAAGAATTTAAACTTTAGTATGTAATGGTTAAACATTGTAATTCCTATCTTTTTGTTCTTTTTGTTTGTAAAGTCAGTTTAAGACATTGACGTTTTTATACATTTTTGCAAATGTGAAAAAAAACTATAACCTTCTGCGACTTACCATTTATAAATAATAACAGAAAACAGCATTTGTATTGCAAAACTTAACATACTTTACTTAGCAGACTGGGTATATATATATATACCATGCCGTCAGTATATCCGCCCATCTAAGGCTGCATTCGCGGCGCTTTGTCCAACGTTTTCGTATATATATACCCTGTGGTTGTTTAATTGTTCCTTTCCATAAAAATTGTACTATTTTGATGAAAAATAATGACCAAAAATTGGCCAAATTATTTCATACAAGAAATAGAGTGATTTTCCGTAGGGCTGGCTTCAAATGGAACTATGTGCCACCAATGCGAATGCTGCTGTATTAGCTCCCACATTAACCCATCAGAATTAAAAATTGCCTCTGATGGTTATGTGTTTTATGTCATAATAACTAACAGAGGAAAACTTAAAAACGACCTTTTATTCATTATTCCCGCCATTAGTTTGGTTCAAATTGTCAGTGTAAATTGCCTAACGATCAACGAAAAGTGATAACTTTAGCTAAAGATCAAGACGACGAGACAATTTATATATGAGTACCTCTTTATTATATAATGCTTAAAAATATTCGTAAGAACCTAACTATTTATAAAACATGGCCTTTTATTGACATAATAATATAATTTTCTGGTATAACTCGACGTTTCAGCCACTAGTTAAACTTACAACCGCCGAATCTGAAGGGCTCGTGATGATTGTACACCAAATTGTCTGTCAGATATTTGAGCAGAGCACTAATAATCTTTAAAAAACAAATATATTGTAGATTGTTCTGGTGAACACGATCAATGTATAACCCAGGCTTTAAAGGGGCATGAGCTGTCAAATTCATGTTCACCGGTTTGACTCAAATTCTCATATTTGATTTATATCATACTGAAAGGTATATCCAAATTACAAAAAGTCTAAAATTAACAATTAACAATGCATGGACTCGATAATATGCATCAGCATTTCGTACGATTTTAGTCTAGACTCCATCTAATTAACCATCGAGATGACCTCCGAAGACTGCCGACAGTTATATTACCCGATATAAACATAAATATAAATAGATAGCGAGCACGTGCAATTTGATTTTTTCTAGGTCTGTTTGATTTCATGTTAGAGGTTAACAAATATGTTAATCATAATTTTTTGTGGCTAGAATCAGTCAACGAAATGGTTCACCCTTGTTTCACGTTCAATTTTGACATTCTTTTCCTTTCAATAGCTGAACACGCCTAGTACATGCGCAACCCATCTCCAGCAAAGGGGTTAAGTTGAAGGTCACATGAATACGGATTCACACGAGGCTGAATTATTGAATTATCAATAATACATCAGCGAAGTTTTGAGCTTATTTTGACAAATTCGGGCCAAACTGACTGCTTATAATGAAATATTATTTCAAAATTCCGTTTTTATTAATACTTGAAACAAAAGAATCGTATTTTAATTTTGTTTCTAAATCGTAGCTAATGCCCTTTAAAAGACTAGGTACAGTACCGAAATATTTTACCTGAACCTGGTAAATCATCAGTAAAAGTGAGTAACATTCACTATTAACGCCAATTTTTTTTATTATATATTCATTTTTTTTTTTTATAATTTAGAAGTTTAACAATTTGGTCATTTGGTTTAAAATTAAGTTGAAACCTTAATTTTGAAGTGCTGCCTATAGATGAATTTAGGTCAATTTTGTACAGCTCAAGTGTTGGTCTTTAACTTTCCCGAGTAATGAAGTATTATGAAGAAAATAAACGCCATAAATTTTGAATGTGTTTTTCATATTACACTTTTTACAGCGAGAACCCGGGTGACCTTAAGATCTGATGGCTGCCAAATAAATCATACAAATCAAATCGTTCCAGATTTAATTCGTCCAAACTGTTCCTTAACATCACATTGTCTTTCATTACGGTATCCAATTTTGAATTTTCACATTTGAGCACAGCGATTTCTTTGAGGAGATCCTATGAGACGCTTTTAACTTGTTCAGTTGCTGTTTTGATTCACTTTCTGTGGAGCACGTAAAGCGGAGAGTTCCTTGTCCTCAAGTTCTTGAAACGGAAATTGAGACATTTGTTTCTTCTCTATAAACTTTCTCATTCGGTCGCTGTCTCTTTGAATTTTTGATTTTGACTTATTCTTCGGTTTTGGGTTTCACATGACTTAACGTGAAAATTACACATACGGGCAAAATGTCCATGATGTCTGTACTTGTAACAATAAGCGTTAACTGCATAACACCGATGGTATGTGAAAACATTCAATGTCTTTCCGCAATATTTGCACAGAAAGTCTAAACAGGTATCTGCTTTTCTCATCGGAAACGGATGTCCATTTCTACAAGGCTGGCAATTCAAGGTCCTTCCATACTGTTGCTTCTGAAGGTATTCATATATGCTAGTTTGGGGAACTAGCTCAAGATCGTGCCGCGGGTAACCTCAACCAATAGATAACCGGGAGTTTTCCGTGTTATAGTAACTCAAAGACGGAATACCAATACTTTAAACTTTATTAGCAAGGTCCGGACAGTACCAGACCTAAGATCTAAACTGACCACAAAATAACATACAAAAGTATATTTAAAAAACAGTATCTATAGAAAAGGATTAGTGTCCAACGGATTAACTTGTCATCGTCAAAGTGAATAATCCATTACGACAAACATATATTTAACAATAGAATTAATTGAACACAAAGAAATGTGAAAGGTTAGATAAACGGATTAACAAATTGTCACTATAGCACTTAAAATATATTGTCTCAATTTGATTTATTTCTAAGACCCAATTGTCCAAATCTTCCTGGTTACAGTTCTTCCAATGACTTTCAAGATGGCTTAAAGTTTACATTCTTTTGCCGGTTTAAATTTAGATGTGTAACAAAAGGACAGTGTAACTGCCTGCACAGCATTTTGTACATCTTCGTCTAAGTGATAAGATTTCATCAAATGATTCAAATTGCTGATGTACATTCATCCCAAAGGATCACCGACTTTAATTAAAATGATAATGACACTACATAATAATAATTACAACTTGAAATGCAAAAAAAAAAAAACAAAACATGAAAACATTAGATCTATTTAGTTTTTTGATGATAGAAGTTATCAATATGCCAAAGCAGTTTTGGAAAAATTTACCAAAGAATACATGTGATTTAAACAAATTGGCATGGAATAGTTTTAAAATTCTCTCCCGGAAAGAAAATTAGGAAATATAATACAAAACCTTTATATATTCCTTGGAGTAACTTTATTATTGTTTTTGTGTATTTTGTTTTCTGAACAAACAATTTATCACCTTAAGTAAAATTATTATTAAAGTTTTATTCTCTAAATAACTCCTAAATTATGATTGATTGATTGATTCATTGGTGTTTAACGCCACTTTCAGCACTATTGTGCTATTTCGTGGCAGTCAGTTTTATTGGTGGAGGAAGCCGGAGTGTGCGGAGAGAACCACCGACCTTCGGTAGGAAAACTGACAATCCTAATCAATTGAAATTGAGTCGAGCGCACCTGCCACGTGCGGGATTCGAACTCACAACCTCAGTGTTGACAGGCTAGTTCGACTACTTAGACCACTCGCCACCGAGGCCCCTCCTCCTAAATTATGAGACCTTTTTAAATCTTTATAAGATTTCGAAATCATTTAAGTTAAGAAATGCATCTCCATCATGCATAGCTCTGATTCGTTGTCCGGTTTCGGCTTTACTTTTGGTCCTTTTTGTTTTATCAGTTCTTCATCGTTTGTTTAAGGTTTGGGACTTTCAATTATGTTGGCCTCGAGCATTGCTGAAGAGACTAATTGTCAAAATGCGCATCTGGTGCAATAAAATGGGTACTGTTCAGTTACTTAACTGCGTCTTTCGGGCTAATACAATTATTGTCTGTTGAAAAAACATCTGAGTCTTACCTACGAAAATATCTTAAATAATAAACTGAAGATATTTGAAGTGTAAACATAAAATTCTGAAAATTGTTCTTTATATACATTTATTTAATATTGTTAGGAATATGTCATATGTATATATATATACTGTTTTGTATACACTGATAAACCGTAAGGAATCTTATTATATAGGTCTTATTGATGATAATTATAAAATGTTCCGTGACCAATTGGACTGTTACATTTCCACTTTGCTCATGTGCCTAAAGTCGTGCCAGTCTATTCTAACTTTAGTAACTAATAAGAATTGAATTAGGGCAGTCTGGGTCTGTTAGTCAGGTGTTAGAAATACAGTGTCCTGTTTGGTCGAGAAATAAAGATTGCTTTTTAACTGATCATGACAGCGCCAACTTTTCTTTCTAAACCAAAACATCATATTTTCTTTTAAATCATTTTTACACGTTGAAGTGTCAGTTACTTAATGTTACAATGAAAGAAGTGAATAAAGCAAATATAATGCAATCTATTTTTAATGAAATTAAAACATAATACGGATGTTTGAGAAATGTCCGGAAAACGGATTTTTTTAAAACGTCTGTAATACATATGATCCGTTTTACGGACGTGGTGCCATACGTCCGTAAAACATTCGTGAAACGGACGTATTGTTCTACGTCCGTGATATGTCCGTAGCTATTTTACCTGTGTAACACATAACAATTTATTACAGGTAGAATACAGTCAGTATTTATAGCATTAAAAATTACTCCTTCAGAATAAGAAAGAACAATGCAATACTTGCAAAATTATGTTGTAGTAAATATGAAATTTGGAAAAATAGACAAAAATAATACAATAGAACACTTGACTTTCCCTTTGGTATCTTTCGGCTCTCTTTCAATACTTGCAAAATTTTGTTGTTCTAAATATGAAATTAAAATAAAAACATAAAAAATAAAATCACTTTCCATATTTAATCAATTTGAATTATTTTTATTTTGCATAGGTAATAATATAAATACATATTGGCTTTTTACTAGTTGTGACAGACCTGAAGGGTTTTATTTTAAATTTGTGATTTCTACGTACTAGAAACATAATTTCCTGTTGAATGTGACAAAATAGTACACACATATTTTGATTTCAAAGAAGTGCTCCAGAAGTTAAATTCAGTATGTCAGACCCTTTCTGAGCAAAATTATTTGTCTTTCTCATTAAATAAACCGTATATAGGCGGCCGTATTTGTTAACAAATCAACCGTAATGAAATATATCCCAAAGTCAGGACCATCCTAAGACCATCATAAGACACCTAAATTGGTGTCCCAAACTTAGGACAATTCCTATGACATTTCCTTAGTTACTAAATGATTGATAAACGATGGTCTTAGGACATGTCCTAGTCCTAAGACCGCTTCGATAGACAGGCTTCAAGATCCTCCTAGTACAAATTTGGATATCCTAATTTCTCCTTATACATATTCAGCATTCAGATTTGTACTGGATTTTAATTGGCGTCAACAAGATTTCCAATTTCTAAATATACATAGAACAAAAAAGTAATGATTTAAAAGTCACAATACCCGGAAATATATATGGATACTTTCTTAATTAGAAGTAAATACATGTAATTAGAAAAAAGCAATATTTTCTTTTAAAGAAGAACTGAGGCATATTTCTGAACGAAAGAATTAAGGATTTTAAAGTTTTAGTATGCCAATCAAAAGAATAAGGATTTTTAAAATTAAAACCTAGTACTAATGATCGCATATGCCTCATTAAATATTTTATTACAATAAAATAGTCAGTGGATTTCTAGAATGCACAATCCTGATTGGTTTGAATTGGCAGCGATAGTCACGCCTACTGCAATGTTGACAGTGGATAATTACGCCTACAGTTATACTCAACATGGTTAACGATAAACAAATTATATATACAATATTCGTACAATGAAGAAAATATAAGATTTATTTGACGAGCTTTAAAACAGAGAGAAAAGCGAGTCAGGTGCCTATGGTTCAATGATTGTCGTTGGTTCATGTCTGTCATATTTGTTTTCGTAAATTGTTTTGTTATAAATTAGGACGTTAATTTCTTCAATTGAATTGTTTCATATTTTTCATGTCAGGGCCTTTTATAGACGACTATATGGTATGGGTTTTCTCATTGTTGAAGGCCGTACGGTTGGCTACAATTGCTTACATCCACTTCATTTGAACTTTGGTGGATAATTGTATTATTGGCAATCATACTGCATCTCCTTATTTTATATAAGGGTGGTATTTAGGAGCAGAACAAAATATTTTTTGTAGAAATAGACCTTTATTTTAATTATTATTTAGTAAATATTCTTTAATATTTTAACCTATTTAATGTGAGAGAGACATCATATAATAAATAAATCACATTAAATAAATGAAAATAGGTTAAAATATTAAAGAATATTTACTAAAAAAGTTAAAACACAAAAAAAAAGACTCAGAAAAAAGGGTCCATTCCCCAAGTGCCTATGATCCGTAATGAAAGAGTTTATGTACTCCGTATTTATATGAAAGATGCATGAGACTTGCCTTTGCATGTTTGAACTCGGTAAAGTATAAAATCGTGACACTTTCAATTAAACTCACTCAAAAATATATGATGATTTTACCGATTATATTTAGTTGTCACTGTTTACAAATAATCTGTTCAATTCTTATATAAAACGTAGTCACATTTGTTTGTGTTTTAGTTTTGTTTCATAAAGTTGGAATGTACAATTATTAGATAAATATTAGTTATTGACTTTATAATAGTAGTAATAATAATTCTAATTTTTAATCTTATAATTCTACTAGCTACTGGTGAAATTCGATGCATTTTCATTTGTTTTTAATTTTCTATATCCCTTTTCATTTACTTTAACACTTAGGACAGCGGTTAGGACATCCTAGCTAAGATCATCCTGGGATAGCTTCGATGTGCAAGCTGAGACATGTCGTAAGTCGGTCCTAACATTATCCTAATTTATTCATTTTTTATACATTATGCAGAGGCTAACGTGCTATTGTTATCATTAGCAAACATTGTTTCTTTCAATGTAATTCATAAATGACTCATATTAAAAAAAAATCATAGAATAACTTTATTACCCAATTGAAAAAAAAAATTTACATACTTCGACTTGTTACACACACACACGATTAAGTGAAATTCAAAAGACGAAACTATAATTATAGTCGATTTGCTCGAAAATAAATAAATAAATCTTTTGTAACACGATTTCAGCACTTATATGTCTGTAAAGTTTAAGAACTTTTCAATAAACTTTTATGATGATTTATTTACAGAAAAATACTTCGGAAAAGATACATGATAAAATAATATGCAAATCAAGATTAGGTTGCCTAAAAATAGACGATTCCCTAATTTACATGAATTTAAAAAAAAAAAAAATGGTAGTGCGTATTTGTGATGTCTTGTTTGAAATTTAATATATATATATATATACTACTACTCAAAAAAAGTTTAGCAACACAACTCCTGACTTAAAATAAAGTAAAACAAAATCTCGATTTATCTTTCAACATTTGTGTATTTAAAAGTACTACAGTAATGTTGACTAAATTTCAGACAACAAAAAATGAAGAAACCATTTAAATACATATAGATATCAAAATTATTTGCATAGGGAAAAATGTAGTAATGAAATATTATTAGCTCTAAATGTTTAAATATCCCAAGAAAGCTTTATTGACATGTGCCAGAAATAAATAAAATTGCCAAAGAAAATATTCCAAATGGTTATCTCAATGTTGAAAAAGATTTATACCACGAAGTCATCAAGTCACAGACTTTAAAACAATAAATCGAATGTTAATTATATACAAGTGTGGTACAAACACATGATATAATGATAAAAGGAATTTAAGGAATTTAAAGTGAAACTGACCGGGTATCACATATTGTAAAGATAAATAAAATATCAGGAACCCACTTTTCATATCTATAGAAAGTACACTTTTATTTGTGTATGTAAAGGGGTTTTAAAGAATACAATTGAAAAAAACTGAGTATTTTTCGTGAAATTTTAAAGCAATACAATTTTTTTCTCTTTTTGTATAGAATAAATGAATAGGATTAAATACATGTATGGAAATAGTAAAATAACTAGAGATATAATAATGCATTGTACATAATTTTATTTCACCCCAAAGGAGATAGTCCTAGCTCGAATAGTAACTGAAATTGTTAATAAAGTCGAGCGAAAAGTTCCCTGGAAGAAAACAACATAACATATAATATAATGTGAAAACAAAGAAAATCTCGCCTGATAGCTTTCGTGACACTCATGATGGGAATAGCTAAAATTGTTTAAAATAACAGATCTTTCGAATAAATCCGTAAATTTGATTAGTGGAAAATTCTCGGACACCTTCATCTGAATTAAATAGGATTCTTTTAAGTCCCCCTCTCGAAAACTTTATCCCATTTTAGATTTTTCCGACTATCGAACTTATTCGACTTGGTTCTGGATTAACACGTTATATATATACAATATACAGACTTGGTTCTGGATTGACAAGGTGTTGGTTCTAGATTTACATGTTTGGTTCTGGATTAACACGTTATATATATATATATATATATATATATATCATAAACAGACTTGGTTCTGGATTGACAAGATGTTGGTTCTAGATTTACTTGTTTGGTTCTGGATTAACACGTTATATATCAAATATACAGACTTGGTTCTGGATTGACAAGATGTTGGTTCTGGATTGACAAGATGTTGGTTCTAGATTTACATGTTTGGTTCTGGATTAACACGTTATATATATATACCATATGCAGACTTGATTCTGGATTGACAAGGCGTTGGTTTTAGATTTACATGTTTGGTTCTGGATTGACACGTTCTATATATATCATAAACAGACTTGGTTCTGGATTAACACGTTATATATATATACAATAAACAGACTTGGTTCTGGATTGACAAGGTGTTGGTTCTAGATTTACATGTTTGGTTCTGGATTGACACGTTCTATATATATCATAAACAGACTTGGTTCTGGATTAACACGTTATATATATATACAGTCCCTGTAACGTAAAGTTAACACTTTTTCATTCGGGAATCGTACGTACAGCGTTCGGGAATCGTTCGTATAGAGTTCGGTCATCGTTCGTACATCATTCGTATAGCGTCCGTACAACGTTCGGTCAGCGTTCGTTCATCGTTCGTTCATCGTATGGTAAATGTCACCGTTTAGGGTTTTGTATATCGTATGGTTCATGGTATCGTTAAGCGTTTTATTTGTCGTATGGTACATGGTATGGTTTAGCGTTTAGCGTTTCGTTTATCGTATGGTATGTGATATCGTTTAGCGTTTCATCAATCGTATGGTATATCGTTTTGTTCAGCGTCTGATATATGTTATGGTTTTATTTCAGAAAGTTATTTCAATTATTATTTTGAGTTAAAATAATTTAATATAAAAGATGCGGGATAAAAAAACAATTATTAGTTTGGATTGGATTAAATCTCCAACTAATATCATTATGGAATATATATAAAACGAAGGAAACGTTTCCTCCCATCACATTTTGACTTGAATAACATGAGACCAAATACCGCGATATAAGTCTCTTTCTTTCTCTCTCTCTCTCTCCTCTACCAAATATTTCTCTGATCCAAATATTTCCTTGACACAATTAATTATATATTATGTTCTATAAATGAGGCTTTATATGAGATACACGTTTTATATCTAAATGTATTTAAAAAAGACAAAACATCCATGGTATTTGTTCCCTCAATGTCAGAGTCTGATATAAACCGAAAATTGCCAGGAAAGATACAAATTCGTTGAAGACATCTATGGAAACAGCGTCGCTTGTGATTCCTGCTGTCGGTGTTAAAACTGTTATTTTGACTGTAAAAAGTGCGTAAGTCCATGTATGAGTACAGAATTAAAAAATAACTCTACCTGTTTTCTATTTCTTTATTTTAGAGGTAAGTTTCTGGCCAAGTTTCACCTATTCTAACGCAAATCATTTACCTTAAATAACCAATCAATTGTATTCTAATTCTTTTAACGAATACATGAAGTATTTGTCACTGGACGTTATGCATGCAATCGATGATCAAATACAAATCTACAGTATTTATAAACATACTACAATTGTATATATGAAAGAGAGTAAATAATATAAATTTTAATTATTTTACACATATTTGAAGGATCGAAATAATCAGTTCTACAAATGGTTGTTATTGAAAGACTTGAAATTTTACAAATATCACATGCCTCTATGAAATTTCTTATCGACGCACCAAACTTTTCCGTTTCATCGTGTATAGCTCATTTTCCGATTCACTTAAGGTTTCTAACGATTTTCTTACTTGTTCATTACATTCTAAAATTAAAATCCTAACGTTACACAAATTGCCAAAACTTTTATTCTCAGGCTAGACTGCGTAAAGATGAATACTGTTTTGTTTGTGTACACACGGTGTTTTGAAGGCCGATATCCAGTTTCGCTGAAAAAGAATTAATTTGCGCCACAACTAAATTACGCCAATTCTTTTTTTGCATCACTTTATTTTAAAAACTGCAGCATTCATTTGCGCCAATAAAACAATCATTTAATTGCGCAAATGTTATAGACTTGTTTGCAAATGTTTGTTCTTAGTGCACTGAGGAGGTCCTTTCCGGTATTTACAGGTACAAGTAGAAATACCGCAAAGGGCCTCCTTAGTGCATTAAGAACAAAATATTGCACTAAGGACCTGATGGAATGATAGAATTGACACAAAAACATGGCATATGGAAGGAGACTTTCTAAAAGTACATAATTTCAAATTTTATAATCATATCTTTAGTAATTATAAAGTTATTTAACAGTTGAAGTCAGTATTCTAATGTTACATGTACGTGTAAATAGGTTAATCATTTCGAGGTAAATATGGCACAATTAAGTTCCATTTATTGGCGCAATTCATATTATGAGAAAAGAAGAGATGACGGCGATTCAAACCTTTTCAATATGATGGTAGTTGGCACAAATTACACCTAACCGTTCTGACAAACTAGTAAATTCTTCGCCCGGGGATATGCATTTGACATTAATTTTCCTTCAGTAACTTTACAATACCCAGCCGTGTCATTTCTGTATATTGTACATGTAGATAGCACGTGTGATACATGTATATACACCAGAAATACCCATTCAAGTGAATTTTATCTTTTAGAAGAACTCCATATCGGGTAACATTAAATTACAATTAAAAAAAGGGTAATAATAAGTTCAAATGTTGCTTTATTAAATGCACTTAGGTACGTATTTGTAAACTTATGTTATTACTTTATTTCATGTATCTTTTTTGTATTCTTTTTTTTTTTGGACTTCAATTACCTTTTTTTTTTTTTTATCTTATTGACTTATTCGTAAATCGAAAAACGCACAAACCTAAATAGAATCATATGGCATTGAATGATTTCTCTAACTCAAAACTAGTCATAGATGCCTCTTAAATTTTATTTTTCTCGTTGGGTTGCTTGTCCATTAATTGACGTTTACGCCATATTCTTTTTCGGTATTTGTGAAAAGCCGCTCATCGATCAATTTCAAAGAAATCTAATAATCGTAAGTCATGAAAATTGAGGTTCAACTTGCTATCAATTTTTCGTATACGCACAAAGATAAAATAAATGAAACACTTTTAAGCTGTTTAAATCATGCAGTGGATTTTGAAAATATAGTTTTGAAAACCGGTTATTTATGTTTAATACTTTTCTGTCCTTTTCTTAATAATTAGGACACGTGTCACTGGTTAATATAGAACTAGTCAACCATGAATAATCCCAAACAACAAATGTTTGATTGGTTTGTCATACTTGCTTATATTTTCAATTACATATTGTTTTCGGCTGAGACTACTACATGTAGAACAGTTATAGTAGTCTCAGTTTTCGGCAATATTGTAACAATATCCTTTAGAATTTTAAATTGCTTCAGTCATTTAATATATATATTATTTTTTTTCATGATTAATATTTCTAGATTGATAATATAATTGAATCATTTTTAAGCATTATTTATATGACATTTAAATATTTATTTAACGTGCATACCGATTTGATTGGCAAATAAACACTTGACGCCATATTAATATTATATATTAATATTTCGGAAAAATTAGGTGGATATCATCGGCTCTCAGGAAGTTTTCTTGTAGGTTAAAGAAGGGGAAAATATACCTCTAAATAGTAAAACTTTAAGATTGGTATTCTTTAAATTGTATAACTTTCATATTCTGGCTTTCTCTTCAATTTTTAAATTATATGGAGAATCACGTTTTAAAGCCAGATCTTTTATTATTTGTTCTGTTAAATCAAAGACATGTAGTACATGTATTCTATTTTCCGGGAAAAATTTATTCACAATGATAAAGAAATTAGGGATGTTGTGTATACACCTTTCTATTGGTGAACACTATATATGTTGCCCATTAGCTGTCCTTATGTGTTTTTTGTTGTTTGATTGCTGTCTCGTTGTCGTTAAACCCACTATGATCTCCTACAGTTTCAGTTCCGTTTGATGTACGTTTAATTCGGTTTAAAACAAACCATATTTGATAGGGTTATTCAATATATAATTCCCTCAAGATTTTGCTCAGAGGAAAGTAATAGAATAGGTTTGAATATACATTTTAGTGCAAAGTTAACAATAAAAGAAAAAGTTTCACTTTCAATTTTCAACTACCCAAAATTTAAACTATTAATTTTGAAGACGTGTTTCATCGCGATTTGTCCTGCTATTCATGTTATAACTGTCGTGATGAAAGTAATTCCTGTACTAGCGAAGCCGGAACTTTTCGTCAATATAAACTTGTGCATGAAATGGAGGTAATTGAAAGACTAATCCCAAACAGCGGCGAAAACCGTTTCATTGAATTAATAAAACCCGGGATTATATTAGCCGTTTTTACGGACGATCCAGGAGTAGATTACTATATTTAAAATGTATATCAGAAGTTAAACAATTTAAGCAAGAAACTTTAGATGACTTGGGAAACAATTCTCAAGCCAAGGTTCAAGTTATTGAAGAGGTGTATTTCGACAAATAATGTGCCAGGGAAAATACAATTCTATTCAAATTAATCAAGGATAAAAATGTTTCGATTTACTTGCAGAGTGTCAGATATATTTGTATTGGGGTTGAATTAAGATATAGAAATTTTACAATGACAGATGATATGCACCATGAAAGTTAAACATCCTATGATAAAAGTTTTGTACATCTAAAAAAAAAATATTTATTTATGGAAAACCGTATACATGTACTTCCGTCCCATTTTTCCTTCCTACATTACAGTACTGCATTTTTAGGTGAAATAACTAAAGGGTAAACATTATTAAATCGATTTCCACAACTTGAGGTCATTTATGATAAAATGACATCACAAAAAGAACAGAACCAGAATCAACCAACAACATATAAAAAAAACGAATAAAACTTGCAAAAATTAATCAAAGTCAAAAACCCTCTGTAACGTCGTGTTGTAGGAACATCGTGCACAACGTTAACGTGAACATTAAACTTATGCATGGCGGAAAAGAAATATACGAAAACGATAGGTGCAATGTGCATGCAGCCTTGCAAATGATATTTAAAGAAATATATTTAATTTATAAAACTTAGGACTTTAATTTAAATATTGTTGATGGGATGTTGAAGTTTCCAGAACATAGAAAATACACAAGAAAATCTATCAGTACACTAGTCTATCAAAATGTGATTGGTGTCCATTTTACAACATATTGTTTAAGAATTTAGTGTTTTCCTATTCATTCTGACATCTGTGTCCCTGGATCTGAACAAGAAATTACGAAGACGTTATGCTTATCAGTTTACCTTTAAAAAGATTTTTCAACAGAATATTATATATATAATTTTTTTTTATTTTTGTTTTTCTTTGCGAAAACAAAATGGCCCTAAAGCTAAATGTCATCGTCAGATGTATATTGGAAGGCTATAAATACTTTAGAATATACACCACCTGCTGGATCTTTTTACCTGGACACATATCTTGTTACGTAACACGTACGAATGTAAAATTATCGATATGGTGTATTCAGTCGAATATACACGGTATCTCTGGACTGGGGTATTTAAGATATTTTGATCTGATAATGTATGTAAATTTATGTGTGCTTTATGTAAAAAAAAATGCATTTAACCATTTTATTTTCAAAACTTCTTTAAAATGAGTTGACTTTGAGCATATATTTATTTTCAAAACCGGAGACAAATCACTAATTTCCAATTATAAACCAATCTCATTATTATCAGCAGTGGGAAAAGTATTTGAAATTTTTTTATAACTTAAAAATGTATTTAATCACTTAATTAGTTCCAAAAAGCGTTTTGTTTCAAATTCATATTCGCCTTTTGAGAATACTAATGCAGGAGTTCCACAAGGCTCTATATTAGGTTCCCTACTATTCCTGATTCATGTATATGACATAGCTGGTAATTTGATAAGTCTAACTCGATTGTGTGCTGATGAAACATCCCTTTCTTATTCAAGCAATAGTCCTTACACAATAGAGGATGTCTTAAATAACGATTTAGAACAAATTTCAGCATGGTCTAGGGATTGGTTTATTGATTTTAATCCTAACAAGACAATTACTATGTTATTCTCCTGTAATTCTTTTCCAGATGAAATTAAAATGGAACTTCAAAATCAAGTAGTAGCATTGTCTCCTGTCATAAACACTTAGGTATTACTTTTGATTCCAATGGTAAATTCTATACAGAACAGAAAACGTTTTAAAGTGTGCAAGCACAAGATTAAATTTCTAAAAAAAATGAAATATGTATTGACTAGGAATTATACTATTCGCATAAACTTAACACTTATAAGACCAATTATGTAATATGCACGTGAGTTATGGGATGGTTGTACTCAACAAGATTCCGACAATCTAGAACATGACGTTTAGTTGGAAGCAGGAAGATTAGTAACTGGGTTGCCCGTGCTTGCTAGTCCGGAAGTTATATATGTTCAGTGGTACAGGCTGACATTTGGTAGTGGACAGAAGAAAATCCAAAAAGCTCAATATGTTATATTCATCACATAAAGTGGGACTGCCTCTACGATTTAATGCCACTTTTTCAGTTATAGATAGAATATTAGAATTTTTTTTTTTCATCTACTTCTATCGAATGAAATAGCCTAAATCCCGACATATGTATTATTCTTATTCTTAATAAAAAAAATAAAGTATTCTTGTACGTCCAGAAATATGAATATATTGATCGAACTTGACACAGACACATGTGCACGCCAATCTTTATTATTAAGGACAGTTGATTGGATAAAAGTGATGGATTGCTATGCCTATATTAAAACTGAGATCCTATGAACAGACTTCAGATAGCTCCCAGTTTTCGAATTTGATAAAAAAAAATATTTATATCTCGTATTGTTTCAATATTAAAAGTGTTGAGTAACGTAGTTGAATTTTAGATTAAATTTGGGAAGTCGTGTATATCCCCATTTTTAAATTATTCAACATGAAGAAATAAAAAAAATCAGCTGGTTTTGAAATTTTCAAGAGTTGCAATTAAATTTATGATACAGAATTATTTTTATTTGTGTTCCTCAACAATGTTTGCTAAATCATTTTTCATCGAATCCCGAAACGTGAAGAGTTTAATACGTGTAAATCCCAAATTCACACAAATAATAAAGTCCCAACCCGACGTTCTTAAAGGTCTGTTCTAGAGTTTAGTTTCATTTCAAAATTTCAGACACGTAAATAATATAGGTTATTAGCGCTAGCTTCACACTAGTTATTAGCTGGCCTAAATTATGATAGAAAACATCCAATGACATGCATAAAATATATAATGCCATGGGTAACGCATAGACTGTCTTATTTTATAGGGATGCCCATGTGGCACATCAATGATACGATTGATTTAACCATTGTACTTTAGAATTGCAACAAATCTTAAATTCACTTAAATACATGAACCTGTTATCTTGTCGACTTTAAAGCCAACATACAGATAGCCGTTATATCCAGAGAAGAGACCTCGATGAAATTTGAAAGTTAAACAAATCTTGTAGTGATCAGATAATCTATGACGTAATTTTAAAAATAAGACGACAAGGTCGAAAATAGTTCTAGCCGTCTTATAGCAAGAACGTCTCCTCACTCAGCTTGTGGTTATGTGTTGGTGGTGGATAGAGTCACACCGACTCACAATTGACTTTTTCTCTGCGGTTACAAAGCTCGTTGTCGAGATCAACATTAGGAAGATACCATTAAATTTTTACGGGGTGGGGGGAGTGTGGCTAGGATGAAAAATGTTGTTCTGCATTTTTCTTTAAATGTAATCTCAATGTAAATGTAGTCCTGCTTTTTTTTTATTTTACACTCTATTCTGTCCTGCCTTTTTAGTTATTAATTTATTCTGACTTGTTTTACATAAAGTCATCATGCCTTTTCTTTTGGCAAGATGCCCATACTGTCTTTTTCTCTAGACTCCTGTCATGCCTTTTTTTCAATTTTCATACGTCAGACAAACTTCTTCGTGCATGTGACTTCATATTTCAAAGGGATAAGAAATGTCTTAATTGATTAGTTCTACATTGCATTTAAAAATCCATTGAAAGAATATTGTATAATTAGAAATCATTGTCCGCTGTTGGAAGTTCAGATTCGCCATTTTCGTGCTTGTCATGAGACGATATTTCAGGGTTTCGATTGTTAAACTCGTTAAATCAAATAACGAACATATTCCATCTCAACATGAGAAAGAGTGGCTCATTTACCTCTATCAATGTTTATCGTTTATAGATGTTGTACTTTCAATGCTATTTATAAACGCAGAGTAAAATTTTAAATGTTTGGTATACAAATGTAAAAATTATTCAACTTAAAATTATTCAGAAGACACTGGGAAATATCGACGAATCATTATTTATTTATTATATTGTAACAATTTTTCTTCACAAAGGCTTATAATGATAAATGAAATCAATGTTTTGCTGTCAATATTACAATTTATGTATTGCTCTCTGGTGATGAGTCTTTGAGTTCTGACGAAAATGATAGTGTTTTCTATCTGTACAAAAGTATATAAAAACTTTGACAACCTTATTCTGTAACAGATCTTACTAGAACATGATCAATTTATGCTCTTAAGGATACGATGATCTTTATGATTGACTATTGTATTCTGAAACGTTTCAATGGTTTTAATTAAAAACAAAATTGATACTTACAATTACGTGTAGATTTATTCCGTTTTCCTATTAATCCGTAACTAGAAAAGCGACTTAATATGTATCACATCATAAACTATGCGTGTATAATTTACATTTAAACAAATTCACAAACATGACTTGTCATGTACACTAACATATTTTAATTTACACAGCTCGGTGTGTTTGTATTTATTTCTTCTGAAAATAGGCGCACTCGATTAGTTATATTAAGTGGAAAATATCCATTGATTCGATTCTTAAAATTTATATATGTAATTTATTTTATATCTTCATGTTAAATTGTATATTTATGTATGCATTGGAGAAGACGTTACTAAGTTGAAAACTTGTGTCTAATCCATTTGTCATTTTGAACAATAAAATATGTTCAAACTAAAGAATCATGATATGAATATAAAGAAAGAAGAAAACCAAACACATTTTTTTTATTAAAATTGAAAATCCAACTGATTAAAAGTCGTATTGACCTCTAAAATTCTATCACAGAAAACAAGTACTTATAGTTTCTCAAAATGTCCAAATATAGCCCGCTTTATAATCGCGCAGTGGATCCGAATGTACGTTATATTTATACCATATACAGACTTGGTTCTGGACTGACAGATGTTAGGTCTAGATTTACATGTTCTAGATTAACACGTTATATTTATACCATAAACAGACTTGGTTCTGGATTGACAAGGTGTTGGTTCTAGATTTACATGTTTGGTTCTGGATTAACACGTTATATTAATACTATATACAGACTTGGTTCTGGATTGACAAGTGTTGGTTCTAGATTTACATGTTTGGTTCTGGATTAACACGTTATATTTATACCATCAACAGACTTGGTTCTGGATTGACAATGCGTTGGTTCTAGATTTACATGTTTGGTTCTGGATTGACGTTCTATATATATCATAAACAGACTTGGTTCTGGATTAACACGTTATACATATATACAATATACAGACTTGGTTCTGGATTGACACAGTCTTGGTTCTAGATTTACAACCTTGGTTTTGGATTAAAACGTATATATATACCATATACAGACTTGGTTCTGGATTGACAAGGTCTTGGTTCTGGAATTACATGTTTGGTTCTGGATTGACACGTTATATATATATACCATATGCAGACTTGGTTCTGGATTGACAAGGCGTTGGTTCTAGATTTACGTTTGGTTCTGGATTAACACGTTCTATATATATCATAAACAGACTTGGTTCTGGATTAACAAGTTATAAATATATACAATATACAGACTTGGTTCTGGATTGACAAGTGTTGGTTCTAGATTTACATGTTTGGTTCTGGATTAACACTATATTTATACCATATACAGACTTGGTTCCGGATTGACAAGGTGTTGGTTCTAGATTTACATGTTTGGTTCCGGATTAACACATATATTTATACCATATACAGACTTGGTTCTGGATTGACAGGTGTTGGTTCTAGATTTACATGTTTGGTTCTGGATTAACACGCTATATTATACCATATACAGACTTGGTTCTGGATTGACAAGGTCTTGGTTCTGGAATTACATGTTTGGTTCTGGATTGACACGTTATATATATATACCATATACAGACTTGATTCTGGATTGACAAGGCGTTGGTTCTAGATTTACATGTTTGGTGCTGGATTGACACGTTCTATATATCATAAACAGACTTGGTTCTGGATTAACGTTATATATATATATACACAGACTTGGTTCTGGATTGACAAGGTGCTGGTTCTAGATTTACATGTTTGGTTCTGGATTAACACGTGATATTTATACCATATACAGACTTGGTTCTGGATTGACAAGGCGTTGGTTCTAGATTTACTTGTTTGGTTTCAATTAATACGTTATATTTATACCATATACAGACTTGGTTCTGGACTGACAAGGTGTTAGGTCTAGATTTACATGTTTGATTCTGGATTAACACGTTTGGTTCTGGATTGACACGTATATATATATACCATATGCAGAGTTGGTTCTGGATTGACAAGGCGTTGGTTCTAGATTTACATGTTTTGTTCTGGATTGACATTCTATATATATCATATACAGACTTGGTTCTGGATTAACACGTTATATATATATACAATATACAGACTTGGTTCTGGATTGACACGGTCTTGGTTCTAGATTTACAACCTTGGTTCTGGATTAACACGTTATATATACCATATACAGACTTTGTTCTGGATTAACAAGGTCTTGGTTTTGGAAATACATGTTTGGTTCTGGATTGACACGTTATATATATATACCATATGCAGACTTGGTTCTGGATTGACAAGGCGTTGGTTCTAGATTTACATGTTTGGTTCGGATTGACACGTTCTATATATATCATAAACAGACTTGGTTCTGGATTAACGTTATATATATATACAATATACAGACTTGGTTCTGGATTGACAAGGTGTTGGTTCTAGATTTACATGTTTGGTTCTGGATTAACACGTTATATTTATACCATATACAGACTTGGTTCTGGATTGACAAGGTCTTGGTTCTAGATTTACATCCTTGGTTCTGGATTAACACGTGATATTTATATCATATACAGACTTGTTTCTGGATTGATGACGTTGGTTCTAGATTTACTTGTTTTTCTGGATTTACATGTTTGGTTCTGAATTAACACGTTATATTTATATATACAAACTTGGTTCTGGATTGACAAGATGTTGGTTCTAGGTTTACATGTTTGGTTCTGGATTGACACGTTATATATATACCATATACAGTCTTGGTTCTGGATTGACAAGGTGTTGGTTCTAGATTTACATGTTTGGTTCTGGATTAAAACGTTTGGTTCTGGATTGACACGTTATATATATATACCATATGCAGAGTTGGTTCTGGATTGACAAGATGTTGGTTCTAGGTTTACATGTTTGGTTCTGGATTAACACGCTATATTTATACCATATACAGACTTGGTTCTGGACTGACAATGTCTTGGTTCTAGATTTACATGTTTGGTTCTGAATTAACACGTGATATTTATACCATATACAGACTTGGTTCTGGATTGACAAGGCGTTCTAGTTTACTTGTTTGGTTCGAATTAATACGTTATATTTATACCATATACAGACTTGGTTCTGGACTGACAAGGTGTTAGGTCTAGATTTACATGTTTGGTTCTGGATTAACACGTTATATTTATACCATATACAGACTTGGTTCTGGATTGACAAGGTGTTGGTTCTAGATTTACATGTTTGGTTCTGGATTGACACGTTCTATATATACAATATACAGACTTGGTTCTGGATTGACAAGGTGTCAGTTCTAGATTTACATGTTTGGTTCTGGATTAACACGTTAAACAGATGGTTTGTTCTGGATTGTAAAGGCGTTGGTTCTAGATTTACATATTTGGTTCTGGATTAACACGTTATATATATATACAATATACAGACTTGGTTCTGGATTGACAAGGTGTTGGTTCTAGATTTACATATTTGGTTCTGTATTAACATGTTATATTTATACCATGTACAGACTTGATTCTGGATTGACAAGGTGTTGGTTCTAGATTTACTTGTTTGGTTCTGGATTGACATGTTTGGTTCTAAATTAACGTTATATTTATACCATATACAGACTTGGTTCTGGGTGACAAGGTGTTGGTTCTAGATTTACATGTTTGGTTCTGGATTAACAAGTTATATATATATATCATAAACAGACTTGGTTCTGGATTAACACGTTATATATATACAATACAGACTTGGTTCTGGATTGACAAGGTGTTGGTTCTAGATTTACATGTTTGGTTCTGGATTGACACGTTATATATATATATATATAAACAGACTTGGTTCTGGATTAACACGTATATATATATACAATATACAGACTTGGTTCTGGATTGACAAGGTGTTGGTTCTAGATTTACATGTTTGGTTCTGGATTAACACGCTATATTTATACCATATACAGACTTGGTTCCGGATTGACAAGGTGTTGGTTCTAGATTTACATGTTTGGTTCCGGATTAACACGCTATATTACCATATACAGACTTGGTTCTGGATTGACAAGTGTTGGTTCTAGATTTACATGTTTGATTCTGGATTAACACTATATTTATACCATATACAGACTTGGTTCTGGATTGACAAGGTCTTAGTTCTGGAATTACATGTTTGGTTCTGGATTGACACGTTATATATATATACCATATGCAGACTTGATTCTGGATTGACAAGGCGTTGGTTCTAGATTTACATGTTTGGTTCTGGATTGACACGTTCTATATATCATAAACAGACTTGGTTCTGGATTAACAAGTTATAAATATATACAATATACAGACTTGGTTCTGGATTGACAAGGTGTTGGTTCTAGATTTACATGTTTGGTTCTGGATTAACATATATTTATACCATATACAGACTTGGTTCCGGATTGACAAGGTGTTGGTTCTAGATTTACATGTTTGGTTCCGGATTAACACGCTATATTTATACCATATACAGACTTGGTTCTGGATTGACAAGTGTTGGTTCTAGATTTACATGTTTGGTTCTGATTAACACGCTATATTTATACCATATACAGACTTGGTTCTGGATTGACAAGGTCTTGGTTCTGGAATTACATGTTTGGTTCTGGATTGACACATTATATATATATATATGCAGACTTGATTCTGGATTGACAAGGCGTTGGTTCTAGATTTACATGTTTGGTTCTGGATTGACATTCTATATATATCATAAACAGACTTGGTTCTGGATTAACACGTTATATATACAATATACAGACTTGGTTCTGGATTGACAAGGTGCTGGTTCTAGATTTACATGTTTGGTTCTGGATTAACACGTGATATTTATACCATATACAGACTTGGTTCTGGATTGACAAGGCGTTGGTTCTAGATTTACTTGTTTGGTTTCAGATTAATACGTTATATTTATACCATATACAGACTTGGTTCTGGACTGACAAGGTGGGTCTAGATTTACATGTTTGGTTCTGGATTAACGTTTGGTTCTGGATTGACACGTTATATATATACCATATGCAGGTTGGTTCTGGATTGACAAGGCGTTGGTTCTAGATTTATGTTTTGTTCTGGATTGACACGTTCTATATATATCATATACAGACTTGGTTCTGGATTAACACGTTATATATATACACAATATACAGACTTAGTTCTGGATTGGCACGGTCTTGGTTCTAATTTACAACCTTGGTTCTGGATTAACACGTTATATATATACCATATACAGACTTTGTTCTGGATTAACAAGGTCTTAGTTTGGAATTACATGTTTGGTTCTGGATTGACACGTTATATATATATACCATATAGACTTGGTTCTGGATTGACAAGGCGTTGGTTCTAGATTTACATGTTTGGTTCGGATTGACACGTTCTATATATATCATAAACAGACTTGGTTCTGGATTAACACGTTATATATATAATATACAGACTTGGTTCTGGATTGACAAGGTGTTGGTTCTAGATTTACATGTTTGGTTCTGGATTAACACGTTATATTTATACCATATAGACTTGGTTCTGGATTGACAAGGTCTTAGTTCTAGATTTACATCCTTGGTTCTGGATTAACACGTGATATTTATATCATATACAGACTTGTTTCTGGATTGACCTGATTGGTTCTAGATTTACTTTTTCTGGATTTACATGTTTGGTTCTGAATTAACACGTTATATATATATACAATATACAGACTTGGTTCTGGATTGACAAGAGTGTTGGTTCTAGATTTACATATTTGGTTCTGGATTAACATGTTATATTTATACCATGTACAGACTTGATTCTGGATTGACAAGTGTTGGTTCTAGATTTACTTGTTTGGTTCTGGATTGACATGTTTGGTTCTAAATTAACACGTTATATTTATACCATATACAGACTTGGTTCTGGGTGACAAGGTGTTGGTTCTAGATTTACATGTTTGGTTCTGGATTAACAAGTTATATATATATATCATAAACAGACTTGGTTCTGGATTAACGTTATATATATACAATATACAGACTTGGTTCTGGATTGACAAGGTGTTGGTTCTAGATTTACATGTTTGGTTCTGGATTGACACATTATATATATATATATATCATAAACAGACTTGGTTCTGGATTAACACGTTATATATACAATATACAGACTTGGTTCTGGATTGACAAGGTGTTAGTTCTAGATTTACATGTTTGGTTCTGGATTAACACTATATTATACACCATATACAGACTTGGTTCCGGTTGACAAGGTGTTGGTTCTAGATTTACATGTTTGGTTCCGGATTAACACGCTATATTTATATATACAGACTTGGTTCTGGATTGACAAGGTGTTAGTTCTAGATTTACATGTTTGGTTCTGGATTAACACGCTATATTTATACATATACAGACTTGGTTCTGGATTGACAAGGTCTTAGTTCTGGAATTACATGTTTGGTTCTGGATTGACACGTTATATATATACCATATGCAGACTTGATTCTGGATTGACAAGGCGTTGGTTCTAGATTTACATGTTTGGTTCTGGATTGACACGTTCTATATATATCATAAACAGACTTGGTTCTGGATTAACAAGTTATAAATATATAATATACAGACTTGGTTCTGGATTGACAAAGTGTTGGTTCTAGATTTACATGTTTGGTTCTGGATTAACGCTATATTTATACCATATACAGACTTGGTTCCGGATTGACAAGGTGTTGGTTCTAGACATGTTTGGTTCCGGATTAACACGCTATATTTATACCATATACAGACTTGGTTCTGGATTGACAAGAGTGTTCTAGATTTACATGTTTGGTTCTGGATTAACACGCTATATTTATACCATATACAGACTTGGTTCTGGTTGACAAGTCTTAGTTCTGGAATTACATGTTTGGTTCTGGATTGACGTTATATATATATATACAGACTTGATTCTGGATTGACAAAGGCGTTGGTTCTAGATTTACATGTTTGGTTCTGGATTGACACGTTCTATATATATCATAAACAGACTTGGTTCTGGATTAACACATTATATATATACAATATACAGACTTGGTTCTGGATTGACAAGGTGCTGGTTCTAGATTTACATGTTTGGTTCTGGATTAACACGTGATATTTATACCATATACAGACTTGGTTCTGGATTGACAAGGCGTTGGTTCTAGATTTACTTGTTTGGTTTGAATTAATATTATATTTATACCATATACAGACTTGGTTCTGGACTGACAAGGTGTTAGGTCTAGATTTACATGTTTGGTTCTGGATTAACACGTTTGGTTCTGGATTGACGTTATATATATATACCATATGCAGAGTTGGTTCTGGATTGACAAGGCGTTGGTTCTAGATTTACATGTTTTGTTCTGGATTGACACGTTCTATATATCATATACAGACTTGGTTCTGGATTAACATTATATATATACAATATACAGACTTGGTTCTGGATTGACACGGTCTTGGTTCTAGTTACAACCTTGGTTCTGGATTAACGTTATATATATACCATATACAGACTTTGTTCTGGATTAACAAGGTCTTGTTTTGGAATTACATATTTTGGTTCTGGATTGACACGTTATATATATATACCATATGCAGACTTGGTTCTGGATTGACAAGCGTTGATTTAGATTTGTTTGGTTCCGGATTGACATTCTTCTATATATCATAAACAGACTTGGTTCTGGATTAACGTTATATATATATACAATATACAGACTTGGTTCTGGATTGACAAGGTGTTAGTTCTAGATTTACATGTTTGGTTCTGGATTAACACGTTATATTTATACCATATACAGACTTGGTTCTGGATTGACAAGGTCTTAGTTCTAGATTTATCCTTGGTTCTGGATTAACACGTGATATTTATATCATATACAGACTGTTTCTGGATTGACCTGACGTTGGTTCTAGATTTACTTGTTTTCTGGATTCATATTTGGTTCTGAATTAACACGTTATATTTATACCATATACAAACTTGGTTCTGGATTGACAAGATGTTGGTTCTAGGTTTACATGTTTGGTTCTGGATTGACACGTTATATATATACCATATACAGACTTGGTTCTGGATTGACAAGGTGTTCTAGATTTACATGTTTGGTTCTGGATTAAAACGTTTGGTTCTGGATTGACACGTTATATATATATACCATATGCAGAGTTGGTTCTGGATTGACAAGGCGTTGATTCTAGATTTACATGTTTGGTTCTGGATTGACACGTTATATATATATCATAAACAGACTTGGTTCTGGATTAACACATTATATATACAATATACAGACTTGGTTCTGGATTGACAAGGTGTTGGTTCTAGATTTGTTTGGTTCTGGATTAACATATTATTTTATACCATGTACAGACTTGATTCTGGATTGACAAGGTGTTGGTTCTAGATTTACTTGTTTGGTTCTGGATTTACATGTTTGGTTCTAAATTAACACGTTATATTTATACCATATACAGACTTGGTTCTGGACTGAGAAGGTGTTGGTTCTAGATTTACATGTTTGGTTCTGGATTAACGTTATATATATATATCAAACAGACTTGGTTCTGGATTAACGTTATATTTATACCATGTACAGACTTGATTCTGGATTGACAAGGTGTTGGTTCTAGATTTACTTGTTTGCATTGTTGTTTTCCTTTTCTATGTAGCTTTCTTACTGGCAAACACGGTGTTAGATTTATAAATGCTGACAGGCACCGACCATTGAAAAAAATCTATTATTTGAAATAAGAAAGAAAATAATTGTTTGTTTGTTGTTTTTTGGCAAATAGAAAAATGACCGTTTGATTTAAAATTGTTTAAAATTATTTAGAAATAGATTTATGAAAATAATGTATTTTAATGTGAAAAGCTAGACTTTAATTTGTGGCGTAGGGATGTGATTGAGTGGTTTTGTTTAATTATTTCCCATTATTTCCGTAGTGAAAATCTGCAATAATTATTGTTTCATCATGTTATTTGATTTTCACATTATAACAAAACTAAGAATATGACGAATGAATTTATAGTTAGCTGTTTAATGTCCAGTGGTAACTATTAGATGTATCATTAGAGGACATTTTAAATGTTATAAATATAAAATAGATAAAACTGCTATTCAGTCGATTTTTAAAATACATGCTATAAAGAATACATAACAATATTTAACAAACCTTTTGAACAAAGGTCAACCTTAAGACTCGAATATACTTTTGTAAGAACATTAGATTAATTCCGAATTCCATCTAAAATAAATTGTTCGGGCGTATGACAATTGTCCCGATTTTGAAAATTTTCATTCTTTCATTTGCGCCGATTTCATTTTTCATTTGCGCCGATTTATATTTGCTCTAATTAGATTTACAGGTAAATTAATCCGTAAGTTAATACTTGTACATGTACTGTACTATACCATTGGTAAAACCTGGTTATAAATGTTGTTCATTTATGTTTAAGTTAATTTTGATTCATATTGTTCTGGAACTTCGTTGTAACCTGATGGACATATTGCACACTGAAACGAGCCGAGGTCAATTCTTTAATCATCGAGGCCATACATCGGAAGGTTAGTGTCCTGAAACATAACAACATATCTTACAAATGTACCATAAAATCGTGTAAAGCCAAGTCACCACGGATTCTATTGTCAAAACACAGATCGAGCATAACCATGGTAGATGTCCGAAGGACAGAGGCTAAATAACTACGGGTACTGTCAAGGAAAAAGTCTGGAGGTGGGCCTTCTTCCGTCTCCCGTGGTGAGCAGGGGACAACAGCTATGTACATGTTATGATTGACAATTCATTACATTTACAAGTGGCTAATGGAAGGGTCTATAATGATAAATGAAAAATAACATGACTTGGATGGAGGTTCTCATTGGTACTCATACCACATCTTCTTATATCTATTCACCTGTAATTTACCTGTAAAAATCAATGCAAATGGAAAAAAAAAAAAAATCGGCGCAAATGAAATGCAGATCGGCGCAAATGGAAAACATAAATTGTTCATTTGGAAAAAATGTTAATACCTTAGTCTATTTTCAAAAATGTTGACTGAATACTCTGCAGACTAGTTTACCCGCACATTCACCAAGTACATATTTCTACGGCTAAAAAAATCATAATTGTATCTTTTAATTTGTTTAAATTTATTTCAGTGTTTATTTTTCAAACTTTTTATAAATATTGTTGGATCAACATCGAGTCAGATTAAATTATAATTTATTAAATTATATTATTAATTAAAAACTGAAACATGCATCCAATCTAAATTTTACGCATATTATCACTATATAAAAGATTTAACAGAACACAATTCATGTTTTATATTAAAAAAAAAACATAAACGCTCAACGAAACTATGCACGCTAAGAAACGATGTACGCTAAACGATACGATATACGCTAAACGAAACGATGTACGCTAAACGATACGGTATACGCTAAATGAAACGATGTACGCAAAACCATACGATGTACGATAAAGGGCGCTTATGTTATCGTTTATGGTATGGTTTTACGGTTCCGTTTACATCATTCGTTCAGCGTCCGTACAACGTTCGGTCAGCGTTTCGTTTGCATTCGTACACCGTTCGGGAAGCGCGTACATCGTTCGGGCATCGTCCGTACATGGTTCGGGCATCGTTCGTATTGTTAACTTTACGTTACACGGACTGTACAATATACAGACTTGGTTCTGGATTGACACGGTCTTGGTTCTAGATTTACAACCTTGGTTCTGGATTAACACGTTATATATATACCATATACAGACTTGGTTCTGGATTGACAAGGTCTTAGTTCTGGATTGACACGTTATATATATATACCATATGCAGACTTGGTTCTGGATTGACAAGGCGTTTGTTCTAGATTTACATGTTGGTTCTGGATTGACACGTTCTACATATATCATAAACAGACTTGGTTCTGGATTAACACGTTAAATATATATACATATACAGACTTGGTTCTGGATTGACAAGGTGTTGGTTCTAGATTTACATGTTTGGTTCTGGATTAACACTATATTTATACCATATACAGACTTGGTTCTGGACTGACAAGGTGTTGGTTCTAGATTTACATGTTTGGTTCTGGATTAACACGTTATATTTATACCATATACAGACTTGGTTCTGGATTGACAAGGTGTTAGTTCTAGATTTGGTTCTGGATTAACGCTATATTTATACCATATACAGACTTGGTTCGGATTGACAAGGTGTTGGTTCTAGATTTACATGTTTGGTTCGGATTAACACGCTATATTTATACCATATACAGACTTGGTTCTGGATTGACAAGGTGTTGGTTCTAGATTTACATGTTTGGTTCTGGATTAACACGCTATATTTATACCATATACAGACTTGGTTCTGGATTGACAAGGTCTTGGTTCTGGAATTACATGTTTGGTTCTGGATTGACATTATATATATATACCATATGACTTGATTCTGGACTGACAAGGCGTTGGTTCTAGATTTACATGTTTGCTTCTGGATTGACACGTTCTATATCATAAACAGACTTGGTTCTGGATTAACACGTTATATATATATACAATATACAGACTTGGTTCTGGATTGACAAGGTGTTGGTTCTAGATTTACATGTTTGGTTCTGGATTAACACGTTATATTTATACCATATACAGACTTGGTTCTGGACTGACAAGGTGTTAGGTCTAGATTTACATGTTTGCTTCTGGATTAACACGTTATATTTATACCATATACAGACTTGGTTCCGGATTGACAAGGTGTTGGTTCTAGATTTACATGTTTGGTTCTGGATTGACACGTTCTATATATAGACTTGGTTCTGGATTAACACGTTATATATATATACAATATACAGACTTGGTTCTGGATTGACGGTCTTGGTTCTAGATTTACAACCTTGGTTCTGGATTAACATTATATATACCATATACAGACTTGGTTCTGGATTGACAAGGTCTTGGTTCTGGAATTACATGTTTGGTTCTGGATTGACACGTTATATATATATATACATATACAGACTTGGTTCTGGATTGACAAGGTGTTGGTTCTAGATTTACATGTTTGGTTCTGGATTAACACGTTATATTTATACCATATACAGACTTGGTTCTGGATTGACAAGGTGTTAGTTCTAGATTTACATGTTGGTTCTGGATTAACACGCTATATTTATACCATATACAGACTTGGTTCCGGATTGACAAGGTGTTGGTTCTAGATTTATATCTTTGGTTCTTGATTAACACGTTATATTTATACCATATACAGACTTGGTTCTGGACTGACAAGGTGTTGGTTCTAGATTTACATGTTTGGTTCTGGATTAACACGTTATATTTATACCATATACAGACTTGGTTCTGGATTGACAAGGTGTTGGTTCTAGATTTACATGTTTTCTGGATTAACACGCTATATTTATACCATATACAGACTTGGTTCCGGATTGACAAGGTGTTGGTTCTAGATTTACATGTTTGGTTCCGGATTAACACGCTATATTTATACCATATACAGACTTGGTTCTGGATTGACAAGGTGTTGGTTCTAGATTTACATGTTTGGTTCTGGATTAATATATTTATACCATATACAGACTTGGTTCTGGATTGACAAGGTCTTAGTTCTGGAATTACATGTTTGGTTCTGGATTGACACGTTATATATATACCATATGCAGACTTGATTCTGGACTGACAAGGCGTTGGTTCTAGATTTATATTTGCTTCTGGATTGACACGTTCTATATATATCATAAACAGACTTGGTTCTGGATTAACACGTTATATATATATAATATACAGACTTGGTTCTGGATTGACAAGGTGTTGGTTCTAGATTTACATGTTTGGTTCTGGATTAACACGTTATATTTATACCATATACAGACTTGGTTCTGGACTGACAAGGTGTTAGGTCTAGATTTACATGTTTGCTTCTGGATTAACGTTATATTTATACCATATACAGACTTGGTTCCGGATTGACAAGGTGTTGGTTCTAGATTTACATGTTTGGTTCTGGATTGACACGTTCTATATATATCATAAACAGACTTGGTTCTGGATTAACACGTTATATATATATACAATATACAGACTTGGTTCTGGATTGACACGGTCTTGGTTCTAGATTTACAACCTTGGTTCTGGATTAACACGTTATATATATACCATATACAGACTTGGTTCTGGATTGACAAGGTCTTGGTTCTGGAATTACATGTTTGGTTCTGGATTGACACGTTATATATATACCATATACAGACTTGGTTCTGGATTGACAAGGTGTTGGTTCTAGATTTACATGTTTGGTTCTGGATTAACACGCTATATTTATACCATATACAGACTTGGTTCCGGATTGACAAGGTGTTGGTTCTAGATTTATATCTTTGGTTCTTGATTAACACGTTATATTTATACCAAATACAGCCCTTGTTCTGGATTGACACGTTATATATACAATATACAGACTTGGTTCTGGATTGACAAGGTGTTGGTTCTAGATTTACATGTTTGGTTCTGGATTGACGTTATATTTATACCATATACAGACTTGGTTCTGGATTAACACGCTATATTTATACCATATACAGACTTGGTTCTGGACTGACAATGTCTTGGTTCTAGATTTACATGTTTGGTTCTGAATTAACACTATATTTATACAATATACAGACTTGGTTCTGGATTGACAAGGTGTTGGTTCTAGATTTACATGTTTGGTTCTGGATTAACACGTTATATATATATATACAGACCTGGTTCTGGATTGACAAGGTCTTGGTTCTGGAATTACATGTTTGGTTCTGGATTAACACGTTATATATATATACCATATGCAGACTTGGTTCTGGATTGACAAGGCGTTGGTTCTAGATTTACATGTTTGGTTCTGGATTGACGTTCTATATATATCATAAACAGACTTGGTTCTGGATTAACACGTTATATATATACAATATACACACTTGGTTCTGGATTGACAAGGTGTTGGTTCTAGATTTACATGTTTGGTTCTGGATTAACACGCTATATTTATACCATATACAGACTTGGTTCTGGATTGACAAGGTGTTGGTTCTAGATTTACATGTTTGGTTCTGGATTAACAGGCTATATTTATACCATATACAGACTTGGTTCCGGATTGACAAGGTGTTGGTTCTAGATTTATATGTTTGGTTCTGGATTAACGTTATATTTATACCAAATACAGCCCTTGTTCTGGATTGACACGTTATATATATACAATATACAGACTTGGTTCTGGATTAACAAGGTGTTGGTTCTAGATTTACATGTTTGGTTCTGGATTGACACGTTATATTCATACCATATACAGACTTGGTTCTGGATTGACACGCTATATTTATACCATATACAGACTTGGTTCTGGACTGACAATGTCTTGGTTCTAGATTTACATGTTTGGTTCTGAATTAACACGCTATATTTATACCATATACAGACTTGGTTCTGGATTGACAAGGTGTTGGTTCTAGATTTACATGTTTGGTTCTGAATTAACACGTTATATTTATACCATATACAGACTTGGTTCTGGATTGACAAGATGTTGGTTCTAGGTTTACATGTTTGGTTCTGGATTGACACGTTATATATACATGTACCATATACAGACTTGGTTCTGGATTGACAAGGCGTTGGTTCTAGATTTACATGTTTAGTTCTGGATTAACACGTTATATATATACCATATACAGACTTGGTTCTGGATTGAAAAGTCTTGGTTCTGGAATTACATGTTTGGTTCTGGATTGACGTTATATATATATACCATATGCAGACTTGATTCTGGATTGACAAGGCGTTGGTTCTAGATTTACATGTGTGGTTCTGGATTGACACGTTCTATATATATCATAAACAGACTTGGTTCTGGATTAACACGTTATATATATATATACAATATACAGACTTGGTTCTGGATAGACAAGGTGGTTCTAGATTTACATGTTTGGTTCTGGATTAACACGTTATATATATATATACATTATACAGACTTGGTTCTGGATTGACAAGGTGTTGGTTCTAGATTTACATGTTTGGTTCTGGATTAACACGCTATATTTATACCATATACAGACTTGGTTCCGGATTGACAAGGTGTTGGTTCTAGATTTATATGTTTGGTTCTGGATTAACACGTTATATTTATACCAAATACAGCCCTTGTTCTGGATTGACACGTTATATATATACAATATACAGACTTCGTTCTGGATTGACAAGGTGTTGGTTCTAGATTTACATGTTTGGTTCTGGATTGACACGTTATATTTATACCATATACAGACTTGGTTCTGGATTAACACGCTATATTGCCATATACAGACTTGGTTCTGGACTGACAATGTCTTGGTTCTAGATTTACATGTTTGGTTCTGAATTAACACGTGATATTTATACCATATACAGACTTGGTTCTGGATTGACAAGAGCGTTGGTTCTAGATTTACTTGTTTGGTTACAGAATGTTATATTTATACCATACAGACTTGGTTCTGGACTGACAAGGTGTTAGGTCTAGATTTACATGTTTGGTTCTGGATTAACATTATATTTATACCATATACAGACTTGGTTCTGGATTGACAAGGTGTTGGTTCTAGATTTACATGTTTGGTTCTGGATTGACACGTTCTATATATACAATATACAGACTTGGTTCTGGATTGACAAGGTGTCAGTTCTAGATTTATGTTTGGTTCTGGATTAACACGTTAAACAGATGGTTTGTTCTGGATTAAAGGCGTTGGTTCTAGATTTACATATTTGGTTCTGGATTAACACGTTATATATATATAAAATATACAGACTTGGTTCTGGATTGACAAGGTGTTGGTTCTAGATTTACATATTTGGTTCTGGATTAACATGTTATATTTATACCATGTACAGACTTGATTCTGGATTGACAAGGTGTTGGTTCTAGATTTACTTGTTTGGTTCTGGATTGACATGTTTGGTTCTTACATTATATTTATACCATATACAGACTTGGTTCTGGACTGACAAGGTGTTGGTTCTAGATTTACATGTTTGGTTCTGGATTAACAAGTTATATATATATATATCATAAACAGACTTGGTTCTGGATTAACACGTTATATATACAATGTACAGACTTGGTTCTGGATTGACAAGGTGTTGGTTCTAGATTTACATGTTTGGTTCTGGATTGACACGTTATATATATATATATATATATCATAAACAGACTTAGTTCTGGATTAACACGTTATATATATACAATATACAGACTTGGTTCTGGATTGACAAGGTGTTGGTTTAGATTTACATGTTTGGTTCTGGATTAACACGTGATATTTATACCATATACAGACTTGGTTCTGGATTGATAAGGCGTTGGTTCTAGATTTACTTGTTTTGTTCTGGATTTACATGTTTGGTTCTGAATTAACACGTTATATTTATACCATATACAGACTTGGTTCTGGATTGACAAGATGTTGGTTCTAGGTTTACATGTTTGGTTCTGGATTAACACGTTATATATATACCATATACAGACTTGGTTCTGGATTGAAAGGTCTTGGTTCTGGAATTACATGTTTGGTTCTGGATTGACACGTTATATATATATACCATATGCAGACTTGATTCTGGATTGACAAGGCGTTGGTTCTAGATTGTGTGGTTCTGGATTGACACGTTCTATATATCATAGACAGACTTGGTTCTGGATTAACACGTTATATATATATACAATATACAGACTTGGTTCTGGATTGACAAGGTGTTGGTGTTTAGATCTACATGTTTGGTTCTGGATTAACACGTGATATTTATACCATATACAGACTTGGTTCTGGATTGACAAGGCGTTGGTTCTAGATTTACTTGTTTGGTTCCGAATGTACGTTATATTTATACCATATACAGACTTGGTTCTGGACTGACAGATGTTAGGTCTAGATTTACATGTTCTAGATTAACACGTTATATTTATACCATAAACAGACTTGGTTCTGGATTGACAAGGTGTTGGTTCTAGATTTACATGTTTGGTTCTGGATTAACACGTTATATTAATACTATATACAGACTTGGTTCTGGATTGACAAGTGTTGGTTCTAGATTTACATGTTTGGTTCTGGATTAACACGTTATATTTATACCATCAACAGACTTGGTTCTGGATTGACAATGCGTTGGTTCTAGATTTACATGTTTGGTTCTGGATTGACGTTCTATATATATCATAAACAGACTTGGTTCTGGATTAACACGTTATACATATATACAATATACAGACTTGGTTCTGGATTGACACAGTCTTGGTTCTAGATTTACAACCTTGGTTTTGGATTAAAACGTATATATATACCATATACAGACTTGGTTCTGGATTGACAAGGTCTTGGTTCTGGAATTACATGTTTGGTTCTGGATTGACACGTTATATATATATACCATATGCAGACTTGGTTCTGGATTGACAAGGCGTTGGTTCTAGATTTACGTTTGGTTCTGGATTAACACGTTCTATATATATCATAAACAGACTTGGTTCTGGATTAACAAGTTATAAATATATACAATATACAGACTTGGTTCTGGATTGACAAGTGTTGGTTCTAGATTTACATGTTTGGTTCTGGATTAACACTATATTTATACCATATACAGACTTGGTTCCGGATTGACAAGGTGTTGGTTCTAGATTTACATGTTTGGTTCCGGATTAACACATATATTTATACCATATACAGACTTGGTTCTGGATTGACAGGTGTTGGTTCTAGATTTACATGTTTGGTTCTGGATTAACACGCTATATTATACCATATACAGACTTGGTTCTGGATTGACAAGGTCTTGGTTCTGGAATTACATGTTTGGTTCTGGATTGACACGTTATATATATATACCATATACAGACTTGATTCTGGATTGACAAGGCGTTGGTTCTAGATTTACATGTTTGGTGCTGGATTGACACGTTCTATATATCATAAACAGACTTGGTTCTGGATTAACGTTATATATATATATACACAGACTTGGTTCTGGATTGACAAGGTGCTGGTTCTAGATTTACATGTTTGGTTCTGGATTAACACGTGATATTTATACCATATACAGACTTGGTTCTGGATTGACAAGGCGTTGGTTCTAGATTTACTTGTTTGGTTTCAATTAATACGTTATATTTATACCATATACAGACTTGGTTCTGGACTGACAAGGTGTTAGGTCTAGATTTACATGTTTGATTCTGGATTAACACGTTTGGTTCTGGATTGACACGTATATATATATACCATATGCAGAGTTGGTTCTGGATTGACAAGGCGTTGGTTCTAGATTTACATGTTTTGTTCTGGATTGACATTCTATATATATCATATACAGACTTGGTTCTGGATTAACACGTTATATATATATACAATATACAGACTTGGTTCTGGATTGACACGGTCTTGGTTCTAGATTTACAACCTTGGTTCTGGATTAACACGTTATATATACCATATACAGACTTTGTTCTGGATTAACAAGGTCTTGGTTTTGGAAATACATGTTTGGTTCTGGATTGACACGTTATATATATATACCATATGCAGACTTGGTTCTGGATTGACAAGGCGTTGGTTCTAGATTTACATGTTTGGTTCGGATTGACACGTTCTATATATATCATAAACAGACTTGGTTCTGGATTAACGTTATATATATATACAATATACAGACTTGGTTCTGGATTGACAAGGTGTTGGTTCTAGATTTACATGTTTGGTTCTGGATTAACACGTTATATTTATACCATATACAGACTTGGTTCTGGATTGACAAGGTCTTGGTTCTAGATTTACATCCTTGGTTCTGGATTAACACGTGATATTTATATCATATACAGACTTGTTTCTGGATTGATGACGTTGGTTCTAGATTTACTTGTTTTTCTGGATTTACATGTTTGGTTCTGAATTAACACGTTATATTTATATATACAAACTTGGTTCTGGATTGACAAGATGTTGGTTCTAGGTTTACATGTTTGGTTCTGGATTGACACGTTATATATATACCATATACAGTCTTGGTTCTGGATTGACAAGGTGTTGGTTCTAGATTTACATGTTTGGTTCTGGATTAAAACGTTTGGTTCTGGATTGACACGTTATATATATATACCATATGCAGAGTTGGTTCTGGATTGACAAGATGTTGGTTCTAGGTTTACATGTTTGGTTCTGGATTAACACGCTATATTTATACCATATACAGACTTGGTTCTGGACTGACAATGTCTTGGTTCTAGATTTACATGTTTGGTTCTGAATTAACACGTGATATTTATACCATATACAGACTTGGTTCTGGATTGACAAGGCGTTCTAGTTTACTTGTTTGGTTCGAATTAATACGTTATATTTATACCATATACAGACTTGGTTCTGGACTGACAAGGTGTTAGGTCTAGATTTACATGTTTGGTTCTGGATTAACACGTTATATTTATACCATATACAGACTTGGTTCTGGATTGACAAGGTGTTGGTTCTAGATTTACATGTTTGGTTCTGGATTGACACGTTCTATATATACAATATACAGACTTGGTTCTGGATTGACAAGGTGTCAGTTCTAGATTTACATGTTTGGTTCTGGATTAACACGTTAAACAGATGGTTTGTTCTGGATTGTAAAGGCGTTGGTTCTAGATTTACATATTTGGTTCTGGATTAACACGTTATATATATATACAATATACAGACTTGGTTCTGGATTGACAAGGTGTTGGTTCTAGATTTACATATTTGGTTCTGTATTAACATGTTATATTTATACCATGTACAGACTTGATTCTGGATTGACAAGGTGTTGGTTCTAGATTTACTTGTTTGGTTCTGGATTGACATGTTTGGTTCTAAATTAACGTTATATTTATACCATATACAGACTTGGTTCTGGGTGACAAGGTGTTGGTTCTAGATTTACATGTTTGGTTCTGGATTAACAAGTTATATATATATATCATAAACAGACTTGGTTCTGGATTAACACGTTATATATATACAATACAGACTTGGTTCTGGATTGACAAGGTGTTGGTTCTAGATTTACATGTTTGGTTCTGGATTGACACGTTATATATATATATATATAAACAGACTTGGTTCTGGATTAACACGTATATATATATACAATATACAGACTTGGTTCTGGATTGACAAGGTGTTGGTTCTAGATTTACATGTTTGGTTCTGGATTAACACGCTATATTTATACCATATACAGACTTGGTTCCGGATTGACAAGGTGTTGGTTCTAGATTTACATGTTTGGTTCCGGATTAACACGCTATATTACCATATACAGACTTGGTTCTGGATTGACAAGTGTTGGTTCTAGATTTACATGTTTGATTCTGGATTAACACTATATTTATACCATATACAGACTTGGTTCTGGATTGACAAGGTCTTAGTTCTGGAATTACATGTTTGGTTCTGGATTGACACGTTATATATATATACCATATGCAGACTTGATTCTGGATTGACAAGGCGTTGGTTCTAGATTTACATGTTTGGTTCTGGATTGACACGTTCTATATATCATAAACAGACTTGGTTCTGGATTAACAAGTTATAAATATATACAATATACAGACTTGGTTCTGGATTGACAAGGTGTTGGTTCTAGATTTACATGTTTGGTTCTGGATTAACATATATTTATACCATATACAGACTTGGTTCCGGATTGACAAGGTGTTGGTTCTAGATTTACATGTTTGGTTCCGGATTAACACGCTATATTTATACCATATACAGACTTGGTTCTGGATTGACAAGTGTTGGTTCTAGATTTACATGTTTGGTTCTGATTAACACGCTATATTTATACCATATACAGACTTGGTTCTGGATTGACAAGGTCTTGGTTCTGGAATTACATGTTTGGTTCTGGATTGACACATTATATATATATATATGCAGACTTGATTCTGGATTGACAAGGCGTTGGTTCTAGATTTACATGTTTGGTTCTGGATTGACATTCTATATATATCATAAACAGACTTGGTTCTGGATTAACACGTTATATATACAATATACAGACTTGGTTCTGGATTGACAAGGTGCTGGTTCTAGATTTACATGTTTGGTTCTGGATTAACACGTGATATTTATACCATATACAGACTTGGTTCTGGATTGACAAGGCGTTGGTTCTAGATTTACTTGTTTGGTTTCAGATTAATACGTTATATTTATACCATATACAGACTTGGTTCTGGACTGACAAGGTGGGTCTAGATTTACATGTTTGGTTCTGGATTAACGTTTGGTTCTGGATTGACACGTTATATATATACCATATGCAGGTTGGTTCTGGATTGACAAGGCGTTGGTTCTAGATTTATGTTTTGTTCTGGATTGACACGTTCTATATATATCATATACAGACTTGGTTCTGGATTAACACGTTATATATATACACAATATACAGACTTAGTTCTGGATTGGCACGGTCTTGGTTCTAATTTACAACCTTGGTTCTGGATTAACACGTTATATATATACCATATACAGACTTTGTTCTGGATTAACAAGGTCTTAGTTTGGAATTACATGTTTGGTTCTGGATTGACACGTTATATATATATACCATATAGACTTGGTTCTGGATTGACAAGGCGTTGGTTCTAGATTTACATGTTTGGTTCGGATTGACACGTTCTATATATATCATAAACAGACTTGGTTCTGGATTAACACGTTATATATATAATATACAGACTTGGTTCTGGATTGACAAGGTGTTGGTTCTAGATTTACATGTTTGGTTCTGGATTAACACGTTATATTTATACCATATAGACTTGGTTCTGGATTGACAAGGTCTTAGTTCTAGATTTACATCCTTGGTTCTGGATTAACACGTGATATTTATATCATATACAGACTTGTTTCTGGATTGACCTGATTGGTTCTAGATTTACTTTTTCTGGATTTACATGTTTGGTTCTGAATTAACACGTTATATATATATACAATATACAGACTTGGTTCTGGATTGACAAGAGTGTTGGTTCTAGATTTACATATTTGGTTCTGGATTAACATGTTATATTTATACCATGTACAGACTTGATTCTGGATTGACAAGTGTTGGTTCTAGATTTACTTGTTTGGTTCTGGATTGACATGTTTGGTTCTAAATTAACACGTTATATTTATACCATATACAGACTTGGTTCTGGGTGACAAGGTGTTGGTTCTAGATTTACATGTTTGGTTCTGGATTAACAAGTTATATATATATATCATAAACAGACTTGGTTCTGGATTAACGTTATATATATACAATATACAGACTTGGTTCTGGATTGACAAGGTGTTGGTTCTAGATTTACATGTTTGGTTCTGGATTGACACATTATATATATATATATATCATAAACAGACTTGGTTCTGGATTAACACGTTATATATACAATATACAGACTTGGTTCTGGATTGACAAGGTGTTAGTTCTAGATTTACATGTTTGGTTCTGGATTAACACTATATTATACACCATATACAGACTTGGTTCCGGTTGACAAGGTGTTGGTTCTAGATTTACATGTTTGGTTCCGGATTAACACGCTATATTTATATATACAGACTTGGTTCTGGATTGACAAGGTGTTAGTTCTAGATTTACATGTTTGGTTCTGGATTAACACGCTATATTTATACATATACAGACTTGGTTCTGGATTGACAAGGTCTTAGTTCTGGAATTACATGTTTGGTTCTGGATTGACACGTTATATATATACCATATGCAGACTTGATTCTGGATTGACAAGGCGTTGGTTCTAGATTTACATGTTTGGTTCTGGATTGACACGTTCTATATATATCATAAACAGACTTGGTTCTGGATTAACAAGTTATAAATATATAATATACAGACTTGGTTCTGGATTGACAAAGTGTTGGTTCTAGATTTACATGTTTGGTTCTGGATTAACGCTATATTTATACCATATACAGACTTGGTTCCGGATTGACAAGGTGTTGGTTCTAGACATGTTTGGTTCCGGATTAACACGCTATATTTATACCATATACAGACTTGGTTCTGGATTGACAAGAGTGTTCTAGATTTACATGTTTGGTTCTGGATTAACACGCTATATTTATACCATATACAGACTTGGTTCTGGTTGACAAGTCTTAGTTCTGGAATTACATGTTTGGTTCTGGATTGACGTTATATATATATATACAGACTTGATTCTGGATTGACAAAGGCGTTGGTTCTAGATTTACATGTTTGGTTCTGGATTGACACGTTCTATATATATCATAAACAGACTTGGTTCTGGATTAACACATTATATATATACAATATACAGACTTGGTTCTGGATTGACAAGGTGCTGGTTCTAGATTTACATGTTTGGTTCTGGATTAACACGTGATATTTATACCATATACAGACTTGGTTCTGGATTGACAAGGCGTTGGTTCTAGATTTACTTGTTTGGTTTGAATTAATATTATATTTATACCATATACAGACTTGGTTCTGGACTGACAAGGTGTTAGGTCTAGATTTACATGTTTGGTTCTGGATTAACACGTTTGGTTCTGGATTGACGTTATATATATATACCATATGCAGAGTTGGTTCTGGATTGACAAGGCGTTGGTTCTAGATTTACATGTTTTGTTCTGGATTGACACGTTCTATATATCATATACAGACTTGGTTCTGGATTAACATTATATATATACAATATACAGACTTGGTTCTGGATTGACACGGTCTTGGTTCTAGTTACAACCTTGGTTCTGGATTAACGTTATATATATACCATATACAGACTTTGTTCTGGATTAACAAGGTCTTGTTTTGGAATTACATATTTTGGTTCTGGATTGACACGTTATATATATATACCATATGCAGACTTGGTTCTGGATTGACAAGCGTTGATTTAGATTTGTTTGGTTCCGGATTGACATTCTTCTATATATCATAAACAGACTTGGTTCTGGATTAACGTTATATATATATACAATATACAGACTTGGTTCTGGATTGACAAGGTGTTAGTTCTAGATTTACATGTTTGGTTCTGGATTAACACGTTATATTTATACCATATACAGACTTGGTTCTGGATTGACAAGGTCTTAGTTCTAGATTTATCCTTGGTTCTGGATTAACACGTGATATTTATATCATATACAGACTGTTTCTGGATTGACCTGACGTTGGTTCTAGATTTACTTGTTTTCTGGATTCATATTTGGTTCTGAATTAACACGTTATATTTATACCATATACAAACTTGGTTCTGGATTGACAAGATGTTGGTTCTAGGTTTACATGTTTGGTTCTGGATTGACACGTTATATATATACCATATACAGACTTGGTTCTGGATTGACAAGGTGTTCTAGATTTACATGTTTGGTTCTGGATTAAAACGTTTGGTTCTGGATTGACACGTTATATATATATACCATATGCAGAGTTGGTTCTGGATTGACAAGGCGTTGATTCTAGATTTACATGTTTGGTTCTGGATTGACACGTTATATATATATCATAAACAGACTTGGTTCTGGATTAACACATTATATATACAATATACAGACTTGGTTCTGGATTGACAAGGTGTTGGTTCTAGATTTGTTTGGTTCTGGATTAACATATTATTTTATACCATGTACAGACTTGATTCTGGATTGACAAGGTGTTGGTTCTAGATTTACTTGTTTGGTTCTGGATTTACATGTTTGGTTCTAAATTAACACGTTATATTTATACCATATACAGACTTGGTTCTGGACTGAGAAGGTGTTGGTTCTAGATTTACATGTTTGGTTCTGGATTAACGTTATATATATATATCAAACAGACTTGGTTCTGGATTAACGTTATATTTATACCATGTACAGACTTGATTCTGGATTGACAAGGTGTTGGTTCTAGATTTACTTGTTTG
>JAASAO010001218.1:0-25091 GCA_017311375.1 Mytilus coruscus | reverse complement strand
AGCTAGACTGATGGCTTTCTTTTGTGTGCACTCTTGTGCCATGAAACTTGTGTTGTTTCTTTGTGTTAGCATACAGGGAACAAAAAAGTTTTCCACTGGTAACCGACTTCCCGTATTAGTATCATATCTTCGCTGCTCTGATAGAATATCAAGGTGGATGAGCATATCAAAAATGAACTCTTTATACGGTGATAATTTACTAAAATGCTTTTGCTCCCAAATAAGATAAAGATCTTTTCTTTGTATTATTCCACTCCCAGACATCCTTTCAAAAGTATTTCTTATGAGACCTTTCTTTGGCCAAAAGGCAATATCTGTAAAGTAAAAACAAATAAATAAGAACAAATGAAAAGAGTATTAAGCTTATAGGTAGATCTCAACCTTTTGACCTTTTTTGGTCCTTTCAGATTTTCTCTTTTTATATTCATGGCAATAAACAAAACTTGCATTTGACCCCTATGTTCTATCTTTAGCCATGTCGGCCATGTTGGTTGGCAGGCAAATCACAGGGTTTTCCATTCATTTTGGCCTAACAGGCCAAAATGAATAAGTAAGCGGTCACTGGAAATTAGAAGTGCACGGGGGCTTGCGGCTCCCTCATACAGGCTACAGCACATCGATTACAAGTAAATATATGGTTATTTACTCAATCAGAATAAAAAACACCAGGTACCGTACTTTCATTCAGTTTTAAAAAGTCGACACTATCAAGATAACGAGATCATTCGGAGACAAAAATGGATGGTTTCCTTGTATATATTTTTGATTTTGTCAGCAAATTATTGTTCACAGATTTGATTTGTAAATATTCCTTCATCGTAGGAAATTTTCCATATTTGATTGAAGTTTTCAGGCCTGGTAGGTCATATCGAACCTCCGATCCGGCGTAGTGCAAACCAATGACAATTATCATGTCATCGATTCATTCACGATTTAAACTTAACACAACAGAACAAATTGAAAAAACAATGCATGCAAACTTTATAAATGTATTATCATAAAAATGCACACCTTTGTGTCGTTTAGCGGGGGGGAAAATCTGTGATGGAATGTTTCATCTTCAACAACAAATGGAAGTATTTAACGACCTTGACATGGCATGACTTTTGCATATACTCGATATATCTCGGGATTTTCCAAATAAGTCTCTTTCAATGGATAACGGCCGTGTGTTCCGATAGAAATACAAACCGGAACTCTCAAATGTAAATAAAACCTAGATAATAATAAAAGTTACGACGTATAAAATTATCGTATAAGTAAAATATGCACCCAAATTTTTTTTGGCTGATGACGATTGAACTGGCCAAAAAACTGCTTGAAACGGTCAATTTGGCCGGCGGCCTTTTCTTATGGAAAACACTGAAATCATTAGACAATTTTTTAAACTAGATACCCCAATGATGGTTGTGGCTAAGTCTGGTTAAATTTGGTTTAGTAGTTACAGAGGAGAAGATTTTTTTGTAAAAGATAACGGATGACAATGGACAACAGAGACGACGGATGACAGAATAGTGAGAAAAGTGATGACAAAAATGCTACTAAATAGATCTACAAATTAGCAAACATAACAAATAGCAATAACTAATATCAAGGAATTAATTATCAAGAAATATAAAAACATGTATTCGAACATTAGTTCACAACAGCGCATATATGTAATTTATCAATGATATTTGTCAGAGTTAAGTGTTTTATTTTAGTTTTTGAATTGGGTGGTTCATTTTATTAGTTACTGAATTCTTTTTAGGACATTGAATTTAAAAGATAACAGTCAACAGGAAGACATGTCACCCTATCAGACACATTATTCTGACTCGAAGCCTACTAGTCTTAGCTCGTACTCCTAAATGATGCCTGCTTACACATGTAGCAGAGAAATAGCAAATATCAATGTTCAAGTATTTTATTTGACCGGATCAGTGTTGGAACCCATGTCCTCCTGCACTCAAGAGAAACATGATACCACAAGACAACATAGGCACTCCAATGGTTTGGTCATCTTGTAGATGTTGCATGTTTTCTGTTGACGGTTTCTACCTTTTATAGTTTATGAGATAATATGTAAAAAATAAAGAGTTATCAAAATAAATATAAATAAAATGCTTCGCTGGGCCCAGCTTGATAACACCACAGAGGTTGAACCCTGAACAGTTGGGGGCAAGTATGGACACAACATTCAAGCTTGATACAGCACTGAATTTTGATTGTGATTAAATATTTGACACAGCATAGGTTTCTGACACAGAATGAATGTGGTCTAAGAACTTAAAAATTTTTAATTTACCTATTCAAACCATATCATTATCATTTGCTTTTATATATAAATCAAAAATAACCAACTTAAAATGGAAAATTTTAAAGAAAAAAAAGGAAATAAAGGAAAACAAATCCCCCATTTTTTGAACCCCTTTATGATTCATCACCCCCAAACTCAATCCCAGCCTTCCCTTTCTGGTATGGTACCTTGCAGTACAATTTCAGAGAGATCCATACACTTGAACACAAGTTATTGTCTGGAAATTAGAAAAAAGCTTGTTTTTTGGCCCCTTTTTGTCCCCAAGTTCCTAAACGTTTAGGGTAATTACCCCCAAACTCAAACCCAGCTTTCCCTTTGTGATATGGAACCTTGTAGTACAATTTCATAAAGATCCATACACTTACACACAAGTTATTGTCCTGAAACTAGAATAAAATGCTCCGCAGTGTGCAGCTTGATACGACCGCAGAGGTCGAACCCTGAATAGTTGGGGCAAGTATGGACACAACATTCAAGCTTGATACAGCTCTGAATTTGGATTGTGATTAAATATTTGACACAGCATAGGTTTCTGACACAGAATGAATGTGGTCTAAGAACTTAAAAATTTTAAATTGGACATTCACCTATTATGGTCCAATATCCCAAATCTAATTACATGGTTAGATTCAGCATATCAAAGAACCCCAAGAGTTCAATTTTTGATGAAATCAAACAATGTTTAATTTTGGACCCTTTGGACCTTTATGTAGACCAATTTGAAAACGGGACCAAAAATTAAGAATCTAAATACACGGTTAACAAAGTTTAATTTTGGACCCTTCTGACCTCAATGTGGACAAAGTTGATAACGGGGCCCAAAAAATCAAAAATCTAAAATACATGGTTAGATTCAGCATATCAGAGAACCCCATATATTCAATTTTTGTTGAAATCAAACAAAGTTTAATTTTGGACCCCAATTTGGACCAACTTAAAAAAACTGGGCCCATAATCAAAAATCTAAATACATGTTTAGATTCAGCATATCAATGAACCCTAAGAATTCAATTTTTGTTAAAATCAAACTAAGTTTAATTTTGGACCCTTTGGACCTTAATGTAGACCAATTTGAAAGCAGGACCAAAATTAAGAATCTAAATACACAGTTAGATTCGCATATCAAAGAACCCCAATAATTCAATTTTGATGAAATCAAACAAAGTTAAATTTTGGACCCTTTTGACCTCAATGTGGACAAAATTGATAACGGGGCCCAAAATCAAAAATCTAAATACATGGTTAGATTCAGCATATCAAAGAACCCCATATATTCAATTTTGTTGAAATCAAACAAAGTTTAATTTTGGACCCGATTTGTACCAACTTGAAAACTGGGCCCATAATAAAAATCTAAATACATGTTTAGATTCAGCATATCAAAGAACCCTAAGAATTTAATTTTGTTAAAATCAAACTAAGTTTAATTTTGGACCCTTTGGACCTTAATGTAGACCAATTTGAAAGCGGGACCAAAAATTAAGAATCTAAATACACGTTAGATTCGGCATATCAAAGAACCCCAATAATTCAATTTTGATGAAATCAAACAAAGTTTAATTTTGGACCCTTTGGACCTCAATGTGGACCAATTTAAAACGGGCCCAAAATCAAAAACTTCATACACGGTTAGATTCAGCATATTAAAGAACCCCAAGAGTTCAAGAATAAAACCCCATTGAAATTGGTCAAGAAATAAGCAATTTATACAAAGTATCTTCTTTTGCACAATACTGTGCAATTGAATATTTCTTGCAATTGCGCAATACTGTGCAATTGAATATTTCTTGCTATTGCGCAATACTGTACAATTGACAATTTCTTGCTATTGCAATATTGTGCTAGTGGATATTTCTTGCTATTGCGCAATACAGTGCAATTGAAGATTTCTTGCTATTGTGCAATACTGTGCAATTGAAAATTTCTTGCTATTGCACAATACTTATTATTATATAATAATTTACACATCCTGTTTGGTGTGTATCTCCTGCCATATCATTATTATTTGCTTTTAAATATAAATCAGAAATAACCAACTTAAAATGGAAAATTTTAAAGAAAAAAAAAGGAAAAATAGGAAGACAAAAAAAATCCCCCCCCCCAAATTTTTTGAACCCCCTTATGATTCATCACCCCCAAACTCAATCCGAGATCCATACACTTGAACACAAGTTATTGTCTGGAAACTAGAAAAATGCTTATTTTTGGCCCCTTTTTGGCCCCTAATTCCTAAACGTTTCAGGCAATTACCCCCAAACTCAATTCCAGCTTTCCCTTAGTGATATGGAACCTTGTAGTACAATTTCAGAAAGATCCATACACTTACACACAAGTTATTGTCATGAAACTAGAAAAATGCTTGTTTTTTGCTCCTTTTTTGGCCCCTAATTCCTAAAATTTTGAGGCAATTACCCCCAAAAATCAATCCCAGCATTCCCTTTGTGATATGGAACCTTGTGGTACAATGTCAGAAAGATCCATACATTAACACACAAGTTACGTCTGGAAGTTACATAATGCTTATTTTTGGCCCCTTTTTGGCCCCTAATTCCTTAACTGTTGGTACCATAACCCCAAAATCAATCCCAACCTTCCTTTGTGATATTGAACCTTATGGTAAAATTTCATAGAGATCCATTCACTTAAACTAAAGTTAGAGTGCGAAAACCAATGCGTCTTCGGACGACGACGACGACGACGCCAACGTCATACCAATATATGACCACAAAATTTTTTTGCGGTCATATAAAAATGCTTGTTTTTTGCCCCTTTTTTGCCCCTAATTCCTAAAATTTTGAGGCAATTACCCCCAAAATCAATCCCAGCCTTCCCTTTGTAGTATGGTACCTTGCAGTACAATTTCAGAGAGAGCCATACACTTGAACACAAGTTATTGTCTGGAAACTAGACAAATGCTTATTTTTGGCCCCTTATTCCTAAACGTTTTGGGCAAATACCCCAAACTCAATTCCAGCTTTCCCTTTGTGATATCGAACCTTGTAGTACAATTTCAGAAACATCCATACACTTAAACACATGTTATTGTCACGAAACTAGAAAAATGATTGTTTTTCACCTTTTTTGGCCCCTAATTCCTAAAATTTTGAGGCAATTACCCCCAAAATCAATCCCAGCATTCCCTTTGTGATATGGAACCTTGTGGTATAATGTCAGAGAGATCCATACACTAACACACAAGTTATGTCTGGAAGTTACAATAAACTGTTATCACAGAGATATGTCTCGCCTTTTTGTAATTTTGATAATGCAAATGTTGAAATTAAAATATCAATACTTTAACATGTAAGTTATGCAAATATTCAAAGTCAATGAACCATGACTGAAAGTACATGGCTAAGCAATCTCCATGGAAATGAGGTATGCCAATGCTAATACAACTGCATAGAAAATACCATTGACTTATCATCAGTCCTTCCCTTTAAACAAACCCAAACACAAACATTAACTTGTAAACTATGTAAAAGTTTCAAAGTCAATGAACCATGATCAGGGGTGGGGCTATATTATCTCCATGGAAACGATACTTGCAAATGCAAATAAATTTGCATACCAAATATCATTGACTTAACATTAGCAGTTCATCTCAAACTGATCTAATCACAAACTAATACATGTAAACTAAGCAAAAGTTTCAAAGTAAATAGACCATGACTGAGGGGGCGGGGCCAAATATCTCCATGGAAATGAGATGTGCTAATGCTTATACAACTGAACACCAATTAACATTGGTCTACCACTAATGGTTCCCCTTGAACTGACCTAATCACAAACTAAAACATGTTAAATTAGCAAAATTTTCAAAGTCTATAGACCATGACTAAGGGGGCGGAGCCAAATAATCTCCATGAAAATGAGATATGCCAATGCTTATAATACTGCATACCAAATAGCACTGACCTACCACTAGGGGTTCCCCATAAATTGACCTAATCACAAACTAATACATGTAAACTATGAAAAGTTTCAAAGTCAATAGACCTTGACTGAGGGGGCAGGGCCAAATAACCTCCATGGTAATGAGATGTGCAAATGCTAATACAACTGCATACCAAATATCATTGACCTACCACTAGTGGTTCACCATGAACTAGACCTAATCAAAAACCAATACATTGTTGCCGCCACCGCCGCCGTCGCCGACACTGGAAACAGCATACCTATGTCTCCCTTTTTGACTCCGTCAAGACGAGACAAAAATGATTATTTTTGGCCCCTTTTTGGCCCCTAATTCCTTAACTGTTGGTACCATAACCCCCAAAATCAATCCCAACCTTCCTTTTATGGTATTGAACCTTATGGTAAAATTTCATAGAGATCCATTCACTTAAACTAAAGTTAGAGTGCGAAAACCAATGTGTCTTTGGACGACGATGACGACGCCGCCAACGTCATACCAATATACGACCACAAATTTTTTTTTGCGGTCGTATAAAAAATCCTTAATTGAAGTTGTCAATTGTTTCGGTCATTTAACTGTTTTGTAGATTGTATATTGCTGATCATTTTTGCCATATGCAGTTTCTATTTATATTTATGTACCATAATCGTGTTTTTAGAAAAAAAGTATAACAAGTCCAAAATGCTCATGTAATGGCAATAACTCCTTCTAGGAGTGATTTAATAGCTAAGATGAAGCGAGGAAGTAGGTAGACATTAATACTCTGATCATTTCTGTCCTTGTTATACTTCCCTATCTTTTATACTTCAAGATATTGATATATAATTATAAGTAACATTTTATCCTTATGGTCTTTCAGTTCTATTTTTAGGCATTGTAGCCATGTTCAATAACAAATGAAGACATGAGCGCATGATACGCCTGTCGCTTTTTTCAATGAATAAAGTTCCATAACTTCTCAATGTCATATCAGAAATTTATGAAACATTAAAAGAAGCTTTCTTTTGATAAATATTAACCAGTCATTAAAATTTCATGAAAACTGCTCAAAGCATTTTTGATTTATACCGTCTTTTGGTATGTATAGTGCGCACATTTATACCCTGGGTCATGTTTCTTGTAAGAGGGGTACATGCCTACAGACATTTTCTTAGGTCTTTTTTCAGGTCCAAACTCCCACAAAGAAATTTCCAGGAGAAGTGAAGTGAATATTTTTTGCTAAAACCGCGATTGTTTTTATGTTTTACATGTTATATTTGTAATATGTATCTTATTGTTCTTGATTTGTCATGTTTTATTCAAATAAAATACATTTTATATCTCTGTAGATACGTTTATCGTGTAAATTTGTCCATCTGTTTGTAATCCGAAATTTGCCATGTCTTAATAAAGACACAATAAAGTTTTGTTGTCGGTTAAATTAGCCTCTGTGTTCCTTGTTGTCATAACTTACTGTTTTTGTATGTGTTCATCATGGAGAGTAGAAGAAAAGTGTATGAAAATTGAATAAACCACGCCGTTTGAAAAGATAAACCGCCATTTTTTCTAATGTATCAGGTGATCGCCAGTCATGTGGGTCAGTCATGTGACTTGATATTGTAAAGTGATGATTTAGTCTATGAGAAGTTTATTTTTATAAATATGTTTCTACTTTGTAACTTTTAAACAACTGTTTAAAACCATTCAAGAAATTATGATTGAAAACATAATAATCCCATAATTGTAACCTGAACGAATTTAATTAGGAACAAGGTGACCCTGTCACTGATTTGTTTTGACATCGATTAGACCCGTTGATTGAGGTGTGATAATCCGGATTAACAGCTAGAATCAACAAACAAAAAATAAAAATAATGAGATTTTAACAATTTATTACAGCACTAATGATGTTAATGATAATCATTTGACTGATTCGTAATTATGTTATTGTTTCAATCAGAACATTAATTTGGATATTTAATCTTGTCCTTGATACTCAAACAATTTATTAAATTTGGTTTTAAAAACAAACTTAAATGTAGATTTATCTCAATCTAATAAAATTCTTATTCATTTGTCAGAATATTTGCAATTTCATATTAATTACATATTCCGTACGGAATTCTCCGACATTGGTGTCCATTTAAAATACTTCCTGTTTACCGATAGACTTCCTGCTTTGCCGAATTTGGAGCTGTAACTTTTCCGAAAATGTCTATGAGTCTTATACGAACAATAAACTTTTTTCTCACGTTTCTTGGACCATAAAGGGGGTGCGCACTATACATCCCAAAAGACGGTAGTCTGAAAACTAGAAAATCCCCACTTTTTTATGAAGAAAATCTCGTAACTCAGAAACGTAGTCTAAAATTTATAAAAATCAAAAGGGAGCATAAGTCAATAAATATAAACAATCCAACAAAGTTGAAAGAAAATTGATTAAAGCTAGTGCTTTTGAGTTAGTGTCCAACATGTTGACAAATAAGGGACGGACGGACAGACAGATGGACAACGGTATGCCATAATACGTCCAGTAAACCTTAAGAGATACCCTAATGACCGTTCATTTCAAGTTTGGTTGTAGTTGGGTTTTTTTCTTAGTACTGCTTCAAAATTTGTGTTCCAAACATCAAATCCAGTATTATGATTGGTTGATTTCTGAGTCTGAGTACGATAATTGTACTAGCAAGTTTTATGACTATAAGTCTTGATTTTGATAGTCTTTGGAATTAGTGGACATATATCCAGCCTCGAACGATATAGAGATTTAGAGATTATTGACATGTGCTATAGACATCTGGCTGTATTTGATGACCATGGAGTATAAAAGTGGATATTATATCATATAATACCTGTTACAAAAGATCGCATAACCCGACCAGAAGAAGCGGACTTATGATCACATAACCTCTCAACTGTGGGGTATCAAAATAAACTATCTTCCCAAGTGAGTGTTGGAAGTGAAGAAAATCACTGAGCTCTTCATTAGACAAGATGGACACTTTGCTGATGGCATTTAATTCTTCAACTTCCAACAATGACAATACTTGTTTCCCCTTTGCTACCAAATTAGCAATCTCAAGTTCAAGGGGAACAGAGGCATTGGGCATTGCCTCTCCCCAACATGGATGCTGAAAGGTGAGATCTGTGATGGCTTTCTTAAGGACATCGATCTCTGGATCTGTTTTGTCTGTTGCATTGACAAATATTTTGTTGTTGATGACCAGATGTTCTCGTCCTTCGTGGTCTTTAAATAACTCTTCTACTCCACTATATAATTCTGTACGCCGTGTTTCAATATCCTCCTATAAAGAAATGCAGAAGTACAGGAGAGTGATACAATTTTGCGAGGAAATGCAATGTTTGCAATACTTAAGTGCATGTAAAAGGAATTTACCACTATACCACTAATCTAAAACACAAAGCCTGAAGAACAAATCATTGATGATCTTAGACATGATCAATATTCCTAAACAATGGAAATGTAAAACTAAACAAGGGCAGGCAAAATGACAGCAAACCGTTTATTGATTGTAACATAATTAAATCATTGAAGGGTCATAACTCCTGAATGCCAAAATTAATAATATTCAACAAAACATATTGAGATTTAAATAGGATTGCATTAAGTGTTCTTGGTTATTGCACATAATCGATATAAAGTGCAATCCCCAATGAATCAAAGATTAATACTCACAAACAGCATAGTAGGAATTTTTTAGTATTTAATTTGACCTTCATTTTTTCATGAGAAACAACATATCAAAATTGGAAAATGATTGGATCAAACTTTTTCTAAAGTTATCACACAGAAATGTCATGCTGGTCCATTTCCCAACTAATCAAAGATCATGACTCAAGAAAGGAAAAAGTGAAAAATGTCAATATTGAAAATAATTTCCATTGTGTCATCATTAATAAAATGCTCCGCAGGGCGCAGCTTGATACGACCGCAGAGGTCGAACCCTGAACAGTTGGGGCAAGTATGGACACAACATTCAAGCTTGATACAGCTCTGAATTTGGATTGTGATTAAATATTTGACACAGCATAGGTTTCTGACACAGAATGAATGTGGTCTAAGAACTTAAAATTTTTTTAATTTAAAACTTGACCAACTTGAAAACTGGGCCCATTATCAAAAATCTAAATACATGTTTAGATTCAGCATATCAAAGAGCCCTATGAATTCAATTTTGTTAAAATCAAACTAAGTTTAATTTTGGACCCTTTGGACCTTAATGTAAACCAATTTGAAAACAGGACCAAAATTAAGAATCTAAATACACAGTTAGATTCGCATATCAAAGAACCCCAATAATTCAATTTTGATGAAATCAAACAAAGTTTAATTTTGGACCCTTTTGACCTCAATGTGACAAAGTTGATAACGGGCCCAAAAATCATAAATCTAAATACATGGTTAGATTCAGCATATGAAAGAACCCCATATATTCAATTTTTGTTGAAATCAAACAAAGTTTAATTTTGGACCCCGATTTGAACCAACTTGAAAACTGGGCCCATAATCAAAAATCTAAATACATGTGTAGATTCAGCATATCAAAGAACCCTATGAATTCAATTTTTGTTAAAATCAAACGAAGTTTAATTTTGGACCCTTTGGACCTTAATGTGGACAAAGTTGATAACGGGGCCCAAAAATCAAAAATCTAAATACATGGTTAGATTTAGCATATCAAAGAACCCCATATATTCAATTTTTGTTGAAAACAAACAAAGTTTAATTTTGGACCCTGATTTGGACCAACTTGAAAACTGGGCCCATTATCAAAAATCTAAATACATGTTTAGATTCAGCATATCAAAGAACCCTATGAATTCAATTTTTGTTAAAATCAAACTAAGTTTAATTTTGGACCCTTTGGACCTTAATGTAGACCAATTTGAAAACGGGACGAAAAATTAAGAATCTAAATACACGGTTAGATTCCGCATATCAAAGAACCCCAATAATTCAATTTTTGATGAAATCAAACAAAGTTTAATTTTGGACCCTTTTGACCTCAATGTGGACAAAGTTGATAACGGGGCCCAAAAATCAAAAATCTAAATACATGGTTAGATTCAGCATATCAAAGAACCCCATATATTCAATTTTGTTGAAATCAAACAAAGTTTAATTTTGGACCCGATTTGGACCAACTTGAAAACTGGGCCCATAATCAAAAATCTAAATACATGTTTAGATTCAGCATATCAAAGAACCCTAAGAATTCAATTTTGTTAAAATCAAACTAAGTTTAATTTTGGACCCTTTGGACCTTAATGTAGACCAATTTGAAAGCGGGACCAAAATTAAGAATCTCAATACACGGTTAGATTCGACATATCAAAGAACCCCAATAATTCAATTTTGATGAAATCAAACAAAGTTTAATTTTGGACCCTTTTGACCTCAATGTGGACAAAGTTGATAACGGGCCCAAAAATCAAAAACTTAATACACGGTTAGATTCAGCATATTAAAGAACCCCAAGAGTTCAAGAATAAAACCCCATTGAAATTGGTCAAGAAATAAGCAATTTATACAAAGTATCTTCTTTTGCACAATACTGTGCAATTGAATATTTCTTGCAATTGCAATACTGTGCAATTGAATATTTCTTGCTATTGCGCAATACTGTACAATTGACAATTTCTTGCTATTGCGCAATATTGTGCTATTGGATATTTCTTGCTATTGTGCAATACTGTGCAATTGAAGATTTCTTGCTATTACGCAATACTGTGCAATTGAAAATTTCTTGCTATTGCACAATACTTATTATATAATAATTTACTCATCCTGTTTGGTGTGTATCTCCTGCCATATTATTATTATTTGCTTTTAAATATAAATCAGAAATAACCAACTTAAAATGGAAAATTTTAAAGAAAAAAAAGGAAAAAAAAAAATCCCCAAATTTTTTGAACCCCTTATGATTCATCACCCCAAACTCAATCCCAGCCTTCCTTTGAGGTATGGTACCTTGCAGTACAATTTCAGAGAGATCCATACACTTGAACACAAGTTATTGTCTGGAAACTAGAAAATGCTTATTTTGGCCCTTTTGGCCCCTAATTCCTAAACGTTTCAGGCAATTATCCCCAAACTCAATTCCAGCTTTCCTTTGTGATATGGAACCTTGTAGTACAATTTCAGAAAGATCCATACACTTACACAAGTTATTGTCATGAAACTAGAAAATGCTTGTTTTTGCCCTTTTTGGCCCTAATTCCTAAAATTTTGAGGCAATTACCCCAAAAATCAATCCCAGCATTCCTTTGTGATATGGAACCTTGTGGTACAATGTCAGAGAGATCCATACACTAACACACAAGTTATGTCTGAAGTTACAATAAAATGCTCCATGAGGCGCAGCTTGATACGACCGCAGAGGTCGAACCCTGAATAGTTGGGGCAAGTATGGACACAACATTCAAGCTTGATACAGCTCTGAATTTGGATTGTGATTAAATATTTGACACAGCATAGGTTTCTGACACAGAATGAATGTGGTCTAAGAACTTAAAATTTTAAATTGGACATTCACCTATTATGGTCCAATATCCAAAATCTAAATACATGGTTAGATTCAGCATATCAAAGAACCCAAAGAGTTCAATTTTGATGAAATCAAACAAAGTTTAATTTTGGACCCTTTTGACCTCAATGTGGACAAAGTTGATAACGGGCCCAAAATCAAAATCTAAATACATGGTTAGATTCAGCATATCAAAGAACCCCATATATTCAATTTTTGTTGAAATCAAACAAAGTTTAATTTTGGACCCCGATTTGGACCAACTTGAAAACTGGGCCCATAATCAAAAATCTAAATACATGTTTAGATTCAGCATATCAAAGAAGCCTAAGAATTCAATTTTTGTTAAAATCAAACTAAGTTTAATTTTGGACCCTTTGGACCTTAATGTAGACCAATTTGAAAACTGGACCAAAAATTAAGAATCTAAATACACGGCTAGATTCGGCATATCAAAGAACCCCAATAATTCAATTTTTGATGAAATCAAACAAAGTTAATTTTGGACCCTTTTGACCTCAATGTGGACAAAGTTGATAACAGGGCCCAAAAATCAAAAATCTAAATACATGGTTAGATTCAGCATATCAAAGAACCCCATATATTCAATTTTTGTTGAAATCAAACAAAGTTTAATTTTGGACCCCGATTTGGACCAACTTGAAAACTGGGCCCATAATCAAAAATCTAAATACATGTTTAGATTCAGCATATCAAAGAACCCTAAGAATTTAATTTTGTTAAAATCAAACTAAGTTTAATTTTGGACCCTTTGGACCTTAATGTAGACCAATTTGAAAACTGGACCAAAATTAAGAATCTAAATACTGGTTAGATTCGGCATATCAAAGAACCCCAATAATTAAATTTTGATGAAATCAAACAAAGTTTAATTTTGGACCCTTTTGACCTCAATGTGGACAAAGTTGATAACAGGGCCCAAAAATCAAAAATCTAAATACATGGTTAGATTCAGCATATCAAAGAACCCCATATATTCAATTTTTGTTGAAATCAAACAAAGTTTAATTTTGGACCCCGATTTGGACCAACTTGAAAACTGGGCCCATAATAAAAAATCTAAATACATGTTTAGATTCAGCATATCAAAGAACCCCATATATTCAATTTTTGTTGAAATCAAACAAAGTTTAATTTTGGACCCCGATTTGGACCAACTTGAAAACTGGGCCCATAATAAAAAATCTAAATACATCGTTAGATTCAGCATATCAAGGAACCCCATATATTCAATTTTTGTTGAAATCAAACAAAGTTTAATTTTGGACCCGATTTGGACCAACTTGAAAACTGGGCCCATAATCAAAATCTAAATACATGTTTAGATTCAGCATATCAAAGAACCCTAAGAATTCAATTTTTGTTAAAATCAAACTTAGTTTAATTTTGGACCCTTTAGACCTTAATGTAGACCAATTTGAAAACGGACCAAAAATTAAGAATCTAAATACACAGTTAGATTCGGCATATCAAAGAACCCCTATAGTTCAATTTTCGATGAAATCAAACAAAGTTTAATTTTGGACCCTTTTGGCCCCTAATTCCTAAACTGTTGGGACCAAAGCTCCTTTTTGGCCCCATATTCCTAAACGTTTAGGGCAATTACCCCAAACTAAAACCCAGCTTTCCTTTGTGGTATGGTACCTTGCAGTACAATTTCAGAGATCCATACACTTGAACACAAGTAATTGTCTGGAAACTAGAAAAATACTTATATTTGGCCCCTTTTTGGCCCTTATTCCTAAACGTTTTGGGCAATTACCCCCAAACTCAATTCCAGCTTTTCCTTTGTGATATGGAACCTTGTAGTACAATTTCAGAAAGATCCATACACTTACACACAAGTTATTGTCATGAAACTAGAAAAATGCTTGTTTTTTGCCCCTTTTGGCCCTAATTCCCAAAATTTTGAGGCAATTACCCCCAAAATCAATCCCAGTATTCCCTTTGTGATATGGAACCTTGTGGTACAATGTCAAAGAGATCCATACACTAACACACAAGTTATGTCTGGAAGTTACCAAAATGCTTATTTTTGGCCCCTTTTTGGCCCCTAATTCCTTAACTGTTGGTACCATAACCCCAAAATCAATCCCAACCTTCCTTTGTGGTATTGAACCTTATGGTAAAATTTCATAGCGATCCATTCACTTAAACTAAAGTTAGAGTGCGAAACCAATGTGTCTTCGGACTGACGGCGGCAGCCTAACGTCATACCAATATACGACCACAAAATTTTTTGCGGTCGTATAAAACTTCAGTTGAATGTTTCCTACGTTATTGAACAGAAAAAGCTAGAGTTTTTGAATTTTCTGTTAAAACCTATCTTCAAGGTTTGTAATAGATACTTGATTCTAAAATATTTCAACCTCTATCATCTGTGCAGAGAAATGTGTATCTGGTGCAGTAAGGTATAGATATTCAAAAGAAACATAACTTTGCCTTTTTTTTTATATTCAAAGAGGAGCCTGTGTCATTCACCTGCACCTTCAACAATGGCCAATTTTTAGTATAAATTATCATTCAAGGGGAACAACTCTATTCAGACAATTTCAGTGATGTTGGCATATTTGAAGATCTTATCCTGCTGATAATTTGTCCTTTCTAAAGTTTCTATTTATTTATTATAGTTTTGAAGATAAAAGGCACAAAATGCAAAAAGATGTAAAAAATTATCATTAAACGTTAATAACTCCAATAATGGGTCGATTGAAGATTTCGACCATTATCAATTATTTGTAGATCTTGTCATGCTGATCATTTGTGCTACTTAAAGTTTATATCTATCTTTTGCAGTTTTCAAGTTAATGGGCAAAACGGGGAAAAATGAGAAAAGTCATAATTAAAGGGTAATAACTTCAATAAGGAGTCGACTTAGGGATCATAGATTTATTCTTACGAGGACGCTCCTAGCATGCTAGGGGGATGCTCAGAGCTTTTTAAGTAGGCTCTTCTCTTATGTGGCAATCATTATCATGTTCCATTAAAATATCAATCAAATCTATAGCACTTCTATAAAAAGGAATGTAAAGCATTATAGAGGAAGCTCAATTAACACCTGTGTAAACAGCTGGTCTATTCAAATACATATTGGATGAAATTTTACAAAACTTTAAATAGATAAGAAATTCTTAAATAGTACCGTGAAATGGTATGAAAGAAATATGAAGTCTCCACAAAAAGTAAATGTCTTTTAACCATTTTCTTATTAATAATCATTATTTTCTAATACAAAAACAACCCTCAAATTTAATATTTAAATAATAAAAATATAGTTTATATTGTATAATATGATACATAAAAGTCATCAAAGACACAAACTATGGTAATTGATTTATAATCATTTGTTAAAGAGGTAGGGCCAATTTCCCCTGAAATTTTTTCACAGAAGGGCCAATTTCAAAAAGTGCTGAAAGAATAAAATTTACGATAAAAACATGAAATAAAAATGTTTTTTGGTCAATATCTCGATTTTTATGTATTATGTTATGTCTGGAAAATAGTTAATTTAACCTCCAAAAAAGGATGAAAGTCAAATATGTGGAATTTACCGTGTTTTTAGGTTGGAAAAACAGGGAATCCCCCTAGAAGGACACTTCAAACAAAACAAAGCTATGTTTTTTGTTGTTGTTGTAATTTCTACAACTTTCCCCCTCAAAAATGAAATTGGTTAAGTGTGTCCTTAATACCTAAAAAACAACTTTTTTAATAAAAAGTGGAACATCACTAAATTTTACCTAGTATATAGCTGCTTAATATCGACTTTGTTTTCAAGAGTTGCCGTGGCTCCATCGGTAGCGCTTAAAACTGTAAGTAATGGATTGTTTTTAAGATGGGGTTCAAATCTCACGCTAATTTTTCTCATTTTTTATGTTGAAATATTAAAATGTTATGTTTCTATCACATTTTTTCGGATGTTTGTTTAATTCAAAGAGTCACACTGTAGTAGGTGCTTGTACATAACCAATAACATGAGAATTGATTATATAGCAATGAAGCCCAAATGTTGTGTGTGTTATACACATAACAAAAAGGCCATAGCAGAAAAATTTCAAAACAACAAAAATATTTTTTCTAAATCTTGAACAAGAACGTTTTAGAAAATGGTATGATGTAACAAATGCAGACAGTAATTTTATCGCCAATCCACCAACTGTGTAGAGACTAGTACTGGCATTGTTACATTGTACCACCGTCCCTACACCGGAACCTAAGTCATCAGAAAATGAAACAACACCACAGAAAAAATCAATTACACTACCAATCGTGACTGTAGGTAAAACATCAAGAAAGTGTTGAATCTATATCACAACATAGGGTCGATCCATTTGGTACAATGCCATGCAGAAAAGACCAGATTACATGTGTTTGTTACGCAAGCCGTACCAACTGGTGTAAGCTGTTGTCCGGTTCATATAGACGGTAAACCTTAAAAGCTGGAACAGTGTATAGATATGGATACATCTAGATTGAGGAAAACAACATCCCAGTTAAATCGTCCGATATTTTTGGCTTCTTGGCATTAAAACAGAGATCGATCTTGAATTAGATTAGCTGATTTATATCAGATAACTAGATTATTAAATGTTTCTTGTATTTATATTTAACCCCTTTTTAGGCGCCACTTAAGGGCATTCAGTTTTTGGTCTGTGTGTCCGTTCATTCGTTTGTTCATCCGTCCGTCCCTTTGTTTGTCCGTCTGTCCCGTTTCAGGTTAAAGTTTTGGTCAAGGTAGTTTTGATGAATTGGAAGTCCAACCAACTTGAAATTTAGTACACATGATACCTATGATATGATCTTTCTCATTTTAATGCTAAATTACAGTTTTATCCCAATTTCATAGTTCACTGAACATAGAAAATGATAGTTCGAGTGGGGCATCCGTGTACTATGGACACATTCTTGTTTAATATTTTGTTAGTTTTAAGTTAAACAAAGTTGTGAAATACATGTATGCTACAAATCACCTACCAACATTAACACGCCAACTGAAGCTCCATTTTTTTAATACAAAACTAATTTTGAATATCTATTAGTTGATAATTCATATTTTAATGCTCCTCAGGGGCATTTACAAACAAAATCAATATTGATTTTGATAAACAAAAACAAAACAATAGTCTTGGCCTTGATTATTGTAGGAATACTGTAAACCAACTTATTTTCCGGATACTTTGTTTCACGTTTAGCCCTTTCTAGTCCACTTCGCGGCGATTTAATTTCGTGATTTTCTAAGTTACTTGATGTAGTTAAATAAGGAAAGATCAAAGTTTTACATATTTGCGACGATTTATATTCGTGTTATTTTCTACTCGAGAAAGTCATGAAAATAAATCGCTCATAAAATTAGTTGGTTTACAGTGCCTGTTCAAGGTATGAAAATAGATGATGTGACGTGTTTTCATATACTATAATTAGTATCTATCAGGCTATTTAAAAACATGATTTACCTAGCTAATCAAATGAAAAAAACTCACTGGAAAATGGCCCTACCTCTTTCATGTACATTAACAAACTAAGTTCTTTAATAGAAAATGATGGCTACATTGGTAAAAGTTGTAATTTGTTATTGGAAGGCTACATGTAGGTTGAAAGACTTTTCACAATATAATAGATATAATAAATGGATTTTAGTTCAGCAATCCTCTATATCTTTTTATTGAATAATTTTTTTTTTATATTGTTTTTATGACAATGAACGGGATTCATTGGAACAAAAACTTTATGACAAAAATTTATACTGAAACATGTACTGGAATCCCTTTTGTCTTTGCAAGACAACTTTTTTCAAACTATATCAATAGGAAAGTTTTTAGAAGATATTTTATTAATATAAAAATAAGAAGATGTGGTATGATTGCAAATGAGACAACTCTCCATAAGAGACCAAATGAAACAGAAATTAACAACTATAGGTCACCGTATGGCCTTCAACAATGAGCAAAGCTCATACCGCATAGTCAGCAATAATTTATGGCCCGAAATGACAAATGTAAAACAATTTAAATGAGAAAACTAACGACCTAATTTATGTACAAAATAATGAGCGAAAACAAATTATTTACACAGCAACAAACAACAACCACTGAATTACAGGCTCCTGACTTGGGACAGGCACATACAGAATGTGGCGGGGTTAAACTCTTTGAAGGCGCCAACCCTCCCTAACCTGGGACAGTGATGTAACAGTACAACATAAGAAAGAACTATAATAAAATGCTCCATGAGGACGCAGCTTGATACGACCGCAGAGGTCGAACCCTGAATAGTTGGGGCAAGTATGGACACAACATTCAAGCTTGATACAGCTCTGAATTTGGATTGTGATTAAATATTTGACACAGCATAGGTTTCTGACACAGAATGAGTGTGGTCTAAGAACTTAAAAATTTTAAGTTGGACATTCACCTATTATGGTCCAATATCCAAAATCTAAACACAAGGTTAGATTCAGCATATCAAAGAACCCCAAGAGTTCAATTTTGATGAAATAAAACAAACTTTACTTTTGGACCCTTTTGACCTCAATGTGGACAAAGTTGATATCGAGGGCCCAAAATCAAAATCTAAATACATGGTTAGATTCAGCATATCAAAGAACCCCATATATTCAATTTTGTTGAAATCAAACAAAGTTTAATTTTGGACCCGATTTGGACCAACTTGAAAACTGGGTCCATAATCAAAATCTAAATACATGTTAAGATTCAGCATATCAAAGAACCCTAAGAATTCAATTTTGTTAAAATCAAACTAAGTTTAATTTTGGACCCTTTGGACCTTAATGTAGACCAATTTGAAAGCAGGAACAAAATTAAGAATCTAAATACTGCAGTTAGATTCGGCATATCAAAGAACCCCAATAATTCAATTTTGATGAAATCAAACAAAGTTTAATTTTGGACCCTTTTGACCTCAATGTGGAAAAAATTGATAATGGGGCCCAAAAATCAAAAATCTAAATACATGGTTAGATTCAGCATGTCAAAGAACCCCATATATTCAATTTTGTTGAAATCAAACAAAGTTTAATTTTGGACCCGATTTGGACCAACTTGAAAACTGGGCCCATAATCAAAATCTAAATACATGTTTCGATTCAGCATATCAAAGAACCCTTAGAATTTAATTTTTGTTACAATCAAACTAAGTTTAATTTTGGACCCTTTGGACCTTAATGTAGACCAATTTGAAAGCAGGAACAAAATTAAGAATCTAAATACACAGGTTAGATTCGGCATATCAAAGAACCCCAATAATTCAATTTTGATGAAATCAAACAAAGTTTAATTTTGGACCCTTTTGACCTCAATGTGGAAAAAATTGATAATGGGGCCCAAAAATCAAAATCTAAATACATGGTTAGATTCAGCATGTCAAAGAACCCCATATATTCAATTTTTGTTGAAATCAAACAAAGTTTAATTTTGGACCCGATTTGGACCAACTTGAAAACTGGGCCCATAATCAAAATCTAAATACATGTTTAGATTCAGCATATCAAAGAACCCTTAGAATTTAATTTTTGTTACAATCAAACTAAGTTTAATTTTGGACCCTTTGGACCTTAATGTAGACCAATTTGAAAACGGGACCAAAAATTAAGCATCTAAATACAAGGTTGGTTCGGCATATCAAAGAACCCCAATAATTCAATTTTTGATGAAATCAAACAAAGTTTAATTTTGGACCCTTTGGACCTCAATGTGGACCAATTTAAAAGCGGGGCCCAAAATCCAAAAACTTAATACACAATTAGATTCAGCATATTAAAGAACCCCAAGAGTTCAAGAATAAAACCCCATTGAAATTGGTCAAGAAATAAGCAATTTATACAAAGTATTTCTTTTGAACAATACTGTGCAATTGAATATTTCTTGCAATTGCGCAATACTGTGCAATTGAATATTTCTGGCTATTGCGCAATACTGTACAATTGACAATATCTTGCTATTGTGCAATATTGTGCTATTGGATATTTCTTGCTATTGCGCAATACTGTGCAATTGAAGATTTCTTGCTATTAGCAATACTGTGCAATTGAAAATTTCTTGCTATTGCACAATACTTATTATATAATAATTTACACATCCTGTTAGGTGTGTATCTCCTGCCATATCATTATTATTTGCTTTTAAATATAAATCAGAAATAACCAACTTAAAATGGAAAATTTTAAAGAAAAAAAGGAAAAAAGACCCCCCAAATTTTTGAACCCCTTATGATTCATCAACCCCAAACTCAATCCCAGCCTTCCCTTTTAGGTATGGTGCCTTGCAGTACAATTTCAGAGATATCCATACACTTGAACACAAGTTATTGTCTGGAAACTAGAAAAATGCTTATTTTGGCCCCTAATTTCTAAACGTTTTGGGCAATTACCCCCAAACTCAATTCCAGCTTTTCCTTTGTGATATGGAACCTTGTAGTACAATTTCAGAAAGATCCATACACTTACACACAAGTTATTGTCATGAAACTAGAAAAATGCTTGTTTTTTGCCCCTTTTTTGGCCCCTAATTCCTAAAATTTTGAGGCTATTACCCCAAAATCAATCCCAGCATTCCCTTTGTGATATGGAACCTTGTGGTACAATGTCAGAGAGATCCATACACTAACACACAAGTTATGTCTGGAAGTTACAAAAATGCTTATTTTTGGCCCCTTTTAGGCCCCTAATTCCTTAACTGTTGGTACCATAACCCCAAAATCAATCCCAACCTTCCTTTTGTGATATTGAACCTTATGGTAAAATTTCATAGAGATCCATTTACTTAAACTAAAGTTAGAGTGCGAAAACCAATGCGTCTTCGGACGGCGGCGGCGGCGACGACGACAACGACGGCGGCGGCGGCGCCAACGTCATACCAATATACGACCACAAAAATTTTTTTGCGGTCGTATAAAAATCAGTTGAAAAAGGCTTAACTCATCAGAAGGATACAAATAGAAATACATCTAACAAAAGCACAGAGTGGATGTGGCAGAGTACTTATACATCCCCAAAGCAAAAAGACACTAAGTACAGATCTGAGAGTATCGCAGTTACTGACAGCTAGTTCAAAGCCAATAACAACTAGTAAAAAAAAATTATGCATCTAAGACTAAAATATCAATCAGTACACATCCAACATCCAATTGATTTAGTTTAAAGATCTCATTAACCGTCATAGAATAAAATGCTCCAGGAAATGCAGCTTGATCGACCGCAGAGGTCAGACCCTGAACAGTTGGGGCAAGTATGGACACAACATTCAAGCTTGATACAGCTCTGAATTTGGATTGTGATTGACTATTTGACACAGCATAGGTTTCTGACACAGAATGAATGTGGTCTAAGAACTTAAAAATTTTAAATTGGACATTCACCTATTATGGTCCAATATCCAAAATCTAAATACATGGTTAGATTCAGCATATCAAAGAACCCTAAGAGTTCAATTTTTGATGAAATCAAACAAAGTTTAATTTTGGACCCTTTTGACCTCAATGTGGACAAAGTTGATAACGGGGCCCAAAAATCAAAAATCTAAATACATGGTTAGATTCAGCATATCAAAGAACCCAATATATTCAATTTTTGTTGAAATCAAACAAAGTTTAATTTTGGACCCCGATTTGGACCAACTTGAAAACTGGGCCCATAATCAAAAATTTAAAGACATGTTTAGATTCAGCATATCAAAGAACCCTAAGAATTCAATTTTTGTTAAAATCAAATTAAGTTTAATTTTGGACCCTTTGGACCTTAATGTAGACCAATTTGAAAACGGGACCAAAATTAAGAATCTAAATACATGGTTAGATTCAGCATATCGAAGAACCCCATATATTCAATTTTGTTGAAATCAAACAAAGTTTAATTTTGGACCCCAATTTGGACCAACTTGAAAACTGGGCCCATAATCAAAAATCTAAATACATGATTAGATTCAGCATATCAAAGAACCCTAAAATTCAATTTTGTTAAAATCAAACTAAGTTTAATTTTGGACCCTTTGGACCTTAATGTAGACCAATTTGAAAGCGGGACCAAAAATTAAGAATCTAAATACACGGTTAGATTCAGCATATCAAAGAACCCCAATAATTCAATTTTGATGAAATCAAACAAAGTTTAATTTTGGACCCTTTGGACCTCAATGTGGACCAATTTAAAAGCGGGCCCAATATCCAAAAACTTAATACACGGTTAGATTCAGCATATTAAAGAACCCCAAGAATTCAAGAATAAAACCCCATTGAAATTGGTCAAGAAATAAGCAATTTATACAAGTATCTTCTTTTGCACAATACTGTGCAATTAAATATTCTTGCAATTGCAATACTGTGCAATTGAATATTTCTTACTATTGTGCAATACTGTACAATTGACAATTTCTTCCTATTGTGCAATATTGTGCTACTGGATATTTCTTGCTATTGCGCAATACTGTGCAATTGAAGATTTCTTGCTATTGCGCAATACTGTGGAATTGAAAATTTCTTGCTTTTGCACAATACTTATTATATAATAATTTACACATCCTGTTTGGTGTGTATCTCCTGCCATATCATTATTATTTGCTTTTAAATATAAATCAGAAATAACCAACTTAAAATGGAAAATTTTAAAGAAAAAAAAAAGGAAAAAAAGGAAAAAAAGGGGAAAAAATCCCCAATTTTGAACCCCTTATGATTCATCACCCCAAACTCAATCCCAGCCTTCAATGAGGTATGGTACCTTGCAGTACAATTTCAGAGATCCATACACTTAAACACAAGTTATTGTCTGGAAACTAGAAAAATGCTTATTTTGGCCCTTTTTGCCCCTAATTCCTAAACGTTTAGGGCAATTACCCCCAAACTCAATTCCAGCTTTCCCTTTGTGATATGGAACCTTGTAGTACAATTTCAGAAAGATCCATACACTTACACACAAGTTATTGTCCTGAAACTAGAAAAATGCTTATTTTTTGCCCCTTTTTTGGCCCCTAATTCCTAAAATTTTGAGGCAATTACCCCAAAATCAATCCCAGCATTCCTTTGTGATATGGAACCTTGTGGTACAATGTCAGAGATCCATACACTTACACACAAGTTATTGTCTGGAAGTTACAAAATGCTTATTTTGGCCTTTTTGGCCTAATTCCTTAACTGTTAATACCATAACCCCAAAATCAATCCCAACCTTCCTTTTGTGGTATTGAACCTTATGGTAAAATTTCCTAGAGATCCATTTACTTAAACTAAAGTTAGAGTCGAAAACCAATGTGTCTTGGACGATGACGACGACGCCGCACGACGACGGCGGCGGCGCCAACGTCATACCAATATCGACCACAAAAATTTTTTGCGGTCGTATAAAAATATGACCTTGTGCAATGCCAAGATACAGGTATTGACAGATTGTAGATCCATGAATGTGTATATGTATATAACAATAATATCTGTCTAATTTACTTATAACAAAATCAATATTAATACCAATAAAACACAATATTCAAAGATCTAATTACAGTGTTGAATTGGTAACCTTTCAGAATAAGTTTGTTTTAAAGGATTGATAAGTTTACCGGATCGTTTCTAAATTTCCAGTCTCAGTAAACAACATCTCCGTAAAAATTTGGATGTGCTATCCAGTTTCAAATAAGTACAGGTACAGCCAAACTTACAAACCAAATCTTTATATCTATGGAAGAATTTAGTAAAGGTTTTAAGTGATTTGTGGTAACGAAATAAATCCCTGACTTAATAATTTACCAGTAATACATATATTACGTTCTTGAAATCCAAAACGTTACAACAGACACGGGCATAGCTAACAAGTTGTGATATGTAAACACCGTAAGATGGTGCCAAAGGAACATCACCGTCCAAAAAAGAAAATTAACAATAGGGAACGAAAAATTGTCCCTTTTGTCGTAAATTTTGGTGTAGAGTTTCCCGTGTACAACTGAAATATCTAAATCTAGGAAAGGAAAGTTATTACCGTTTATATTTGATTTATTTAAAGTAAGTTCCTTTGGGTAAATTTCAGCAGTATATTTAGAAAGTTCTTGATTATTTAACGAAAAATACTGTTTATGTTTCATAAATTATACACAGACTAAATGTAATAAATAAGAAATTATGAGCTTTATAATTAAGCTCCACTATAACCTTTATTAAAATTTTGACTACAGTTTGTTCCTTTTCTTTGTCATATCTACAAGAAAAGTGCAATAAAATAATTCAACTGCCCAGACCAATACCATTGCCATTATTTATACTATACTATTACTATACAAAGTATTAGAGCATCTTTTCTAAGCTTGTAGCTCTTAGCTCTTAATTTTATTTAAAA
>JAASAO010001246.1:0-25354 GCA_017311375.1 Mytilus coruscus | reverse complement strand
TTGTTAAGTGGTTGTCGATTGCTGTATGTATGATTTATTAATCTTATACACAAATTTTTCTCCATTTTTTGTATTTGGTTGACAGTATTTTCATTTTCATTCTGTTTTTGTCAAACTTTATCTATCGTCAATTGTTACAAGGCCAAAATCTTTGTGTTTTACTTCGTCAAATAACCGGACCCCTATATAAAATCGGATGATCACCCCTGAATAAAAGTTAGCGTGCAGTTAAAATTCATAAAACATTATTGAAAATAATATTTAACTAATCAAAAATATTAAGCTTTTAACTTGTATATAAGGCCAAAATGGTATGTTAAACGGTAATAACTGGCCTAACAGGTGATTCTATAACATCGCTGCCACCATCCGTGTTCACAGGTACACAGGAACCTCAACAGACTACTAAGACAGAGACTGGTTTAAACACTGGGTGTTGTCTTTGTTAGTAAAAACTTGATGTTTATCTTATGAATGGACACTTAACTAGACCAACAGGGTAAAAATACCTTCGATATATTTATATTTGATATTAATACAAGTGAGCAATTCAAATAAGGGAAAAGGGTTATGAATATTCATATACGTTATAGTATGTGTAAGTAAACGCAACTTCTGTCGTGTGGTTTATAGAACAGCTTAACACTGAGGATGAACCTCTAAAATTGAAACACATATAAACTATCACTAAAAAAATGGAAACATGAAGGATGGGACCAACAGACTCTCACACAATGAATGTTATCTATCTGACAATCAAATAGTCTCTTGTTTAGGCCTAGTGAGAAGATCTGTTCTCTCATAAGACAGTGTCATGACATCAGCAACCAGAGACCAAGTTAGACAACTATGATGTGAGTTCAGTGTGGAAAAAGTAAGCTATTCATGAGCATAATGTTGTATTATTGATAAATCATTCATAAATAGTACAGTGAACAATATTACAGTCTTTATTAATCTTTTACACTACATTGGCTCCCCACTTTAGTTTTCAGTGTCTTCACAAAACATACAATTATCATGAATTATTATGTTCATCATGTAAAATATATAACTTTAACAATGATAAACTTTGAAACTCAATAACTTAATAACTTTGACTAGAATTTTCTTATTTCTAACAACACGTGTACTTGCAGACAACAGCATTTACTCACAGGTACATAATATTCCATATCATTATTGTACCTTCTATTCTCTTCAATAAAGACATGATCTCATACATTCCTCTCTAAATATATTAATTTCATGCAATATGACAATGTAAAAAACAATAAGTTTGTTATCAACATTTAAAATAGTGTTTCCTTTTTATCCAGACTTTTTGACAAGAATATGAAAGTAGTTTAGTCTTAAATGTTTTCAAGTACTAGAAAATTAACCAGCGTAAAGCTACCTAGGTACCGGTGGTGACGACACACAGTGTTAGCGCAAAATCAGCAAATACCAATTTTCTAGTACTTGGTTTGACACGGTCAGACGCGAATCCAAGACCTGCGGTACTCGAGGCAGGTACGCTACCACTGTACCACTGACATAGTATAATAGTAGTTTTTATAAATGTAATGACTTTATCGGAGTTGTCTCTCTTCCTACACTCTCACCTGCTACTTTTAATATAGAAAAACCTCGTTGAAAGACACGAGAAGTGTGTGTTTATCTGACATAATCTACTATTTTGTTGTCTGATATTAAAATATCTTGGCAATATAAAAATCTAAACATCAACCGATATAAAATATTCACCTAGATGCTACAAATGCGGTACTGCGCTTCTTACTAAAAATAGGCACACGATCAGAGCTATTACATTCCTGAAAAAAAATATAAAAGACATCAGTCTTAAAGTTGTGCACGCCATACGCGCATTTCACGCACAATTGAACTACATAGATTCAAAAAGATCGATTCAATTCTTATAATTAAATTTTATACAAGGACAATAAAATTATGAGATATATAAAGTTTTTCCTCATTTCTTATCGAATGAACAAGATATTTGCACCATTTATGTCAAATTCATAGAAGTTCATTCTGATATGTTTAAATAAACTTCAATTGTGTCAATTTAAACATGCTAAATTAAGCATATCACAAATTTCAATACAATTTGTTTTTGCATTTAAAGTGTATTCTTATGCATGAAAGTTGATAAACGCTGGAAATGTATTTATATTTTAAAATTATGTTGAAAAATTGTGAAGAATTGTGCTTAAAATTGTGTTCAATTCAACAGATTTAGCCCCGAAAGCCAATAATTACTGCTTTTATAGATGATAGTGCAATACGTTTATTGAATACTTTTGTGTGGGTTGATAACATATCACAAAAGGGAAACAGAATACTTGTTAAATACATTCATAAAAATTGTGCCTCTTTTAAAGTAGAAGTATTAGTCTGTATTGCCGTTTACGTAAAGGTGTCAGCCTCAAAATTCGTAACAATGCTTATTGGCACTCACACCACATCTTCCTATATCTATTAAATCTAAAAGAATGAAAGACATAGCTTATTTGAATGTTAACCACTTATACTGCACATCACATTACTTTATGTTTACTAATGTGAACACATTTTATGTACAAGTAATTAAATCATGGGTACTAATGAGAACTAAGTCAATGTCCAGCTGGTGTACATAAAAATAAACGTCAAGTAAAACGTGCTCTCCAATCTGCAGATTCATTTTTGTTTCAAAGTTTTAAAATACTCATTTGCTTGGAAAGACAAATATTGGTGTAGCATGTATTTAATTGCTCATTTGCACCTGTTTATGTGTGTTCTTATTCAGTCTGACACCAGTCATACACCGGCTTTAATAAAGTTATTAACAATGACCTAAATCTTTGACCTGCTGACCCCGAAATCAAAAGGCGTTTTTTTCCTTCCCTGTATTGTTCATCTATTTATGTTTTATTCCAATAAAGCAATGTAGCAAGAAAAATTCAAATTACCATCTGAAAACCCTTTTCATTGTTAATTGTATTTTTAGGAACAGTGAATTTAGCCTTAGACCAATTGACACCAACACATATAGATTTCTACCCCTTCACCTGTTTCTTCACAATGAATAAATTTCATTTAAAACATGCAAAGGAAAATTCGTGTTGCCATTCGGAAACCATTTTCAATGATTTTTTTACTATTTTTAGGAACTGTCACCTTGACCTTTGGTCTACTGACCCCGACATTAATAGGTTTCCTCCTTCTCTATATCTTGCATCTATGTAAGTTTCATTCCAATCAAGCTAGGAAAACTGGTTTCTATCCGGAAAGGTTTTTCAAAAATGTATATGTTGTTAGTTAAAGTGACCTTGAACTTTGTCCTACTGACCCCATAACCAATAGGCTCTTTCCAATTCCTATATCTGCTATCTGTATAAGTTTCAAGTCAACCAAGCCAGAAAAACTAAAGTTATCACACAGAAACCATTTAAAAAATATTTCTATTTTCAGAAACAATAACATTGACCTGACCTTTTAACCCCAAAATCAATAGACTTCAAGCAAGAAAAGGGTACTCTAGTTATCTCCTGAAAACAACCTGTTTCGAACACCAGAAGGGAGGACACACGGATAGACGGATGGATATAGCGGATGTATGACTATTTGGTCCCGATTTTTTTCCAGGCAAAACAAGTACACAATGTCACATGTGAACGCGGCTTGAAACGTTCTGGACTAACTATAATAGAGTTCCGTACAAGTGCAATAAACATGGACTTATTACCCCCTCATCTTTATCTGTAAAATATTTAGAACCTTTATAGGGATTTTGTTGCAAAATGTTGGTCATGTACTAAAGTCTCTGTGTTATATAGATTTTCTGAATTTTTTGTAATATTTTCGTCGATACAGAGAATTTAATGGATTCTAATTCTGAAATAGTAATTGCAACAAATTAATGTACGTGATATTTGTCATTCGGATGGTTAGGAATTTTATTTTTTTATTAACTGATAAACGAAACTAAAAAAAAATATTGTTATGTTTCAAACTAGATGCCTTAACGTTTGACCTTTAAAAACATATCCTGTTTACTATTATGGAGACGGAAAACCCCATTGTCATATCATTATTAAATCTTAATCGGATGTTGTCATTCTGTACATAATGTATTTTGTTAACATCTTATTATATTTTGTCTGAAAAACTTTCGACCAAAAAACCAATCTCAGTTAATTTGTTCAGAAATATTATGTCGTATCTAATTACGACTATTGAACAGCGGTTTACTCATTTTGCCTTTATGTATCGATAGTTATTCTATTTGAATTAAACAATGCACTACCCATGCGTAAATTCTGTTTCTCAAATGCCTCTTATGAGCCCTTTCATTTTTTTACATTAGAATACAAGTCTATTGCCTAGACTTCTCTAACTGGTTTTCTAACACCCAGATACAAATAATAAGTTCCATCTGAATGGAAATTAATCAAAGGTTGGACAATACAAAAAATGTATGACTTTAACAAGGTTAAGCATAATTATGCTATCTCCTCTGTCGTTAATGCCATTTTTTTTTCTTTGTATCTTATTGTTTTATTGTAATATAGTTCCCTATACTACAGCAGTTACAATAAAACAATAAGATACAAAGACTTGGTCAGGAAATCGAAAAATCAATATGAAAAGACACACACGTGGCTAAAATTAACAGAAGACAAGGACAGATGATAATAGAAAAAAAAAGAAAAGTAAATCTTATGATGAGAACATGAAACTCCCACAGTATTGTGATATTTGTTTATGGTAATCTGCCCAGTTACAAATGATGGAAAGGAAGCGTGTTACCGTTAGAAATATAACAGAGAAAAGCATCTAATACAAAATGAGGGAAACGTCCGGTTGATAATATATGTATGCAACATTTTAATATTTTATCTTGTGGTTGTTTGACACCAGGAACTACTGCGTTGTCGAAATATGTCTTTTATACATATTATGAACGCAACGATATATTAAAACGCCATTAGCCATTGTATTCGTTCTGTGCGGCTGTTTAAGTTTTAATTTTTCCTGAACTACCGAACATAAAAAGAGCAGAAGAACTTTCCAAAACATTACCAAAAATCAGATATCGAAATAAACAGACAAAACAGACAAAACCGGGGTCAAAATATAAAGAAACAATTGCAAATATATATCAGCTAAATCAAACACAGAAAACAAAATTAGTAGCACGAATTCCAATAAAGCTTTGAAAATAAGACATGTACTGTGAACAAGGCAAATTTGGGTTGGGGGTGGGGTGGGGTGGGGTTGATGAGGTACTTCTGTTCTTCATAAATTCTTCAAAGTTTTAGATGAGAAGAATTCCCAATTCCTAATTTCCATTAATTGATTATGTAAGGTAACAGAAACATTATATTTAAAGTGTGATTGTTAGTCAATCGAAAATTATTAAAAGAACATTATTTTCAAATTTCTTCAGTTACCACATGTTAGACAAACTAACCATCATTTTGCTCCGATAGAAAGAGTAATAATCAGTCCTTAAGATTGCATGAAAAATATGTGAAACATGTGGTTGTGCAGGGATTTTCAATCTCATCAGCCTAATTGATTTCGTTTGCGTCCTGTAGAAACAACAGGAAATAGCAATACAATTTTTTATGTTAATAGTGTTTTAGTTAATATTGATTTTAAACATATTTCATTCATCCTATGAAAAGGATTGAGCAACAGGCACAGCCTATAAAAGCTCTCTCCATATTACATGTTCAAGGCATAATTATTCAATCTAAATACAACAACTGTGAGTTCTGCAGTTGCATTACAATGGAAAATTGCATGCTTCTTATGAGCATGCAAAAATGTATGTTATATTAATGTACAGAATCTATTTATAAAGTAAGTGATCATTAGTTACTTTAGTACCTTTGAGCATGTAAATATCAAAACCATTTAAAATTCATGAGAGACAATAACAATCAAAACCAAGGAGTAATATCAAAAATAAGGTTTGAAAATCACTTAGCAAGCTTAGTAGAATAAATATAATTATTTAAGAAAAAAGGGGGAATAAAAGATAAAAACAGTATCTATTTTTTCAAATAACACGATGAGTATCACTTATATACTTATGAACAGATTTAAAGATAGCAATGTTTATATCATAGGAAAATATTACGTTTCCAAAAAGTAACAAATCAATATTTTTGTCAACATTAGCATCAACTACTGAGTGATTGGAATGAAGAAGTGTCTGTCTCGTATCATTGCACTTGGGGAAGATAAAAAAGAAATGTTTGTTATACTCATCTGTTTGGCCACAGTTAGAACAGATAATATTTTCAGATAAGAATTGATTCAACAAATGCGATTTAAGGTTGCTAGCATCATTTCTAAGTTGATAATGACTGATGTTATATTTCCTTATCCCACAGTTAAAAGGTTTAAGTATTTCATCAGTCATATATAATTTATTCATTCTATTTTTAAATATACCTAGGCTTGGGGTCTCTTTTATACTAAGGGAAAGACTATTCCAAAGTCTTATAGAAGAAGGGATATAACTGTTATAGTAAGAGCTAGTTCTATCAGAAAAAAAAGGAGAGTGTGAAAAATAGAATTTTCATTTTTCAAATTATACTGTGTCTGTCTGGGAATATATGGTTTGAAAAATAGTAAAATATGACATTAACATTATTTTTACAAGCATGCTATTGTATTTTCAGTAATTTAACTAACGACTCAATTGTCATGAAAGATAAAGTGAGAAATACTAAAACATTGCAAAACGTTTCAAACATTAACAAAACTAAGTTATACATAGTAAAAAGATATAGTTTACTTCCAAGCGTATGTCCAGTTTAATTTTCGAAATAATGTTTTGATCAAATAATGGCATTGTACCACTGTGGAAACAGAGCTTCTTATGTTAAAGCCGTACATGCATCTTCTGTTTTGTTTCTGATATTCTAAAGTATGTTGTAATCACACTTTTTGGATTTTCAAGAATTTGACATTGTCGGTCCTTATGGGACCTAGACCATTTATATTATTACAGCATACATCATACTAGTAAATACTGATTATTGCTCTTATCAATAAAGATTTTAGGATATAAAATCTAACTTAGTAATGGCAAAATAACAAGATAAAAAAATCGACGGAAATATTTTACAAAAAGGCGTGTATTTTAGACCAATTATATTGCAAGATTTTTATGCAATAAATAAAAAGGGACAATCGTGAAAATATCAACATTACTCTAGACGGGATTATCTAGTTACTGTGTAATAAGCAGGTAAATATATTTTTTTCTGTCCAAACTATTTCTAAAAAGACATAGAATATTTAATTCCACACAATATAGCAGTAAACAGTTCTTGGGACTGGTTTTCTTAATTTACCAAACAAGAAACAATAATCTGCCTCTCATATTTATAAATAAATATTTATATATATTTAGAAATAATTTTGCGCAATTACCTAATATTCGTTTTAAAAAACTCATAAAAAATTGTCTTCTTTGTTTAAACGAAGTACGGTGTAAAAAAAGAAAACCTTTATGCATTGGTGTATTTTGTACTGGCTTAGCAAGAGTCATTAAGAGGATTGATTTGTCTGGGCTAAATATATTTACAAGGTTTTTCTTACAACATTAGACGAACGAAATTTATCCATCTCTGAAACAGTAATCAAAGCGAACAATTAGTTACACGACAAAAAACATTACAACACCATTGTAAATATAATCTCCCACAAATCAACGGTTTGTATGTGTTTGTTTTCCACACAAAGCTGTATAGATAATTGACAAAAGTAATACTAGTAAGTTTTTTTTATTAGAAATTTAGTCGTCTATTAACATGGAATTTCACCTCAATTACTAATTGATGTGTCTGACTAGACCGAATCAGCCGAGTTTCCCGAATGGTACGGGATGCATCTAACTAACGGGTGTTCTTGGCCGAATATCTTTACGAACTTATACAAATGCGTCCTGACAATGGTAGGACCTTGCCGATCGTTGAAGATTGTTATCCGTTTTTTTTTTACTTTTCGAGTCGTATCGCCGTCGGATCTAAAACCATGAAAACGGGAGCCATAATCGGCACTGTGTGAACGCCGCATTAGCAATAATTCAGTTATATAGTGGCGGTCAGGTTTATTGAGTACTGTCTCGACCAGTCTTGACCTTTACATTTAGTCTAGACTGGTCTGAATCAGCCCATCTAACTCAATTATATAAAAAAGTCTATTTTAACAAAACGCATTTGATTAACAGGTCGAACAACTGATGTTCTTAAACCCTGCCGACTGCCATTGGCGATTGCCAAATAAATTGATCACCAGATCTAACGAAATGGATCTTAATATTAATTTAATACCAAACAGAAAACAATAAACTTGTGGAAAAGATGGTATACCACAAAAAATGAGGTGCAAAAATGTGTACACCATATCCGGATTTCGACAATGACTGTCTCTTCAGTGATGTTAGGGATCGAAACGGTATTTGGAAGGCCATATAATTTACCATGAATTTAGGATAGACTCTTGAATTTTAAAGAGTCGAAATAGGATGAACGGATCATATAAACCCGAAGGAAAATATAATACAAGCCGTAACGAAAAAATATATAAAAGTCTAAATTGAAAACAACGTTCAAACCTATGATTGCATTGGGTAAAAACCGCAATTTTTATACGTGTGCATGCAAAACAAATTTCTTGGTAGAGGGGTCTAAATACAGCACAAACAACATTTTCCAAAAGACCAAAAAAAGTGATAAAGTATATTTTAACAAAACGCACTTGACTAGCAGGTCGAACAACGGATGTTCTTAAACCCTGCTGACTGAAATTGGCGATTGCCAAATAAACGAATCACCAGATGGAACAAAATAGATCTTAATTATTAATTGTATACTAAACAGAAAACAATACAGAAAACAACTTGCGGAAAAGATGGTATACCGCAAACAAAAGGTGCAAAACATTAATACATGTACACCATTTCCGGATTTCGACAATTAATGTCTCTTCAGTGATGTTAGGAATCGAAACGGTCTTTGGAAGGCCATATAATTTACCTCAATTTAGGATAGACTCTTGAATTTTGAAGAGTCGAAATAATATATCCATAATTCCTCTAAATATCAGCACAACAATGTTAAATCTATATCATTATCTAGATAGCAAGAACAGTCGTATTCATACAAATACCTTTCAATGTCAAATCATTTAAGCCACAGTTTAACCATATGGTATTGAGTTTTTAGATACATTTCATATTTATTGCAGAATGTTTATTACAAGAGTGTTAGTTTTAGTTATATGTATTGCACAGAGCAATTCCGTCTCTAGGAATGTCGTAAAAGAACTTAGCGTCACAAATGGACAAGGTTGGGGAAACTGGCGAAATTTACAGTTATGTCCACAACCGGGACAATATGCGTATGGCTACAAAATGAAGGTAACATATACGATATCTTTAAGTTTGATGATCCAGTATGAAGAGCAGTCAAATCAAAATGATAATTCGAAAAGACCAAATCAATATTATTAATGACGATAACGTAACAACATAAAAAAGTGACAAAAACCGAACACAAACGACGAAATTCTGTATTATTGAAGGACAGATTACCGGAAAGCAAAATAAAATGAAATGTACATCACAAAACAAGAATAATATTAAACAAAAAAACTAAACCAGGCAGATACATATTATATGACAAGAATACCTATAATACAGATCAAAACATAATTTCATTGACTACCAACTGTACTGCATATTTTAAGGATGCTGTTATAAAGTTTTGACATTATTTTGGGATAGCTGAATTCTTCATATTCAAATTTTTTAAATTGATTAAAAAAACATTTATTTTGCACTTAAATCTTTTGATATTGTATAAAAAGATTGCATTGAAAGCTATCGATTTTCTTTAATTGAAAACCATCCGCAGATTGAAGTGTCTCAAGGCGGGGGACGAAGTAACGATGACACTGCATTGAATGCAATACAACTACTTTGTGGAACAAAGACAGTTCAACACACATCTGGTCCAAAAATTACATCAGGAACTTGTCCCTGGGGGGATTGGTACCCTACTTTTACACAGTGCCGACCTGGAGAGTTCTTTGTATCTTTTAGTTTAAAAGTTGAAGGACACCAGGTAAGTTATTCTTTATTCTGACATGTTATTCCAGTCTCCCTTAAGTATATTATCAAGTTGATAGTTGACATAACGGCTGAATGTGTGATTGTATGCTTATGAGAATAATGACTAGTTGTCCAGTACGTAAAACAAGATGTCAGATAACAAACAGGAAGTGGAAAAAAGTATGACCACAATTAAAGCTAAATTTTATGAAGAATAACATAAATGGTACCAATTAAATGCACCAGGTGCGCATTTCGACAATTAATGTATCTGTGATGCTTTTGGCCAAAATATTTAAAAACCAAAACACTAATACAAACGTTTAATTTTATTACACTACTTGGTGGTTTCGACAGATCTAGCATATAAACATTTTGCAAAAAGATTGAAAATCTAATTCCCTTGAAAACACTTGCAGCATAGATCAACATATCTCATACTTATTTTAAATAATAACTGCTATTAATATACATTGTACCAACATCTTTGTATAGAATTGAAAATGGAAATGTGGAATGTGTCAAAGAGACACCACCACACCCAAAAGCAGAAAACAGCCGACGTCCACCAATGGGTCTTCAACACAGCGAGAAAATCCTGCGGGTTTCAGCTGGCCCCTAAACAAAATGTGTACTAGTTCAATGAAAATGGACGTCATACTAAACTCCAAAACATAAAAATCTGTTGAAATTTTGAAGGGTGCAGGCCGAGTCAATGATGACACAGCTGCTAATTATGTTAAATTCGAATGCCGAGGTTTAAATGGAGGTTATCAGGAAATTAAAGAACAACCTAGGCAAAGTGGATATGGAGATTGGGGTTCATATGGTAGTTGGAGCAGGTCTTGTGACACAGGGAGTGCTATATGTGGAATACAAACCAGGACTGAATCACCTCAAGGCGGCGGCATTGACGACACAGCTCTCAATGACGTTAAGTTTGTGTGCTGTCGTGACTAATATTTATAAATTGTCAAATGATAATGGCAGATATTTCATCTATTTGTACAACTCTTAAGATATATTCTAATATTTCTATAGATATTTAATTTTACTTACAGTGTTTTGTTTCTTGTCCTACATCATTATATGAATAATTCTTTAAACAGCAACAAAATAAAAGACATGGACTTTGTTTATTTCTTCCTCCCTTTAAATATAAAGAACACATATATATATACGAAGTGGATATGTAGTTATATGTACATGACGACAAATATATGTTTTTTTCACTCAGGTCCTGATAATCACGTATACATCGATCATAAGGTACATACATACTGTATGTAACGAATAAGTCATTGAAGCCAAACATTAGTTGGAAAATTAAAAATGGGTTACCAAATATCGTTAAAAGGTTGTGACAGATGATATCTAAGAATAAAATACTATGAAAATAACCCATGTGAAAATGTCATACAAGTTGATAACTTCCTAATTTTAATAAGGAAAATCTATTGTATTCTTTTGAAACAGAAGGCAATATGGGAATGGTATCTTAAAACCATCCATCTTCAGGTTTACAGACATTTTGTATATACAGACAAAACCCAAAGTTGCCAACACGTTACTGATACTTTCTAATTTGATGGCAATTTCATTTTAGCAGTAAATTGCAATAAAATTTGTAAAAAGTGTCAATGTCGCCAAGTTCCTTGGAAACTACATCCCGGAGCTACCGGAGTCGATAGATAGTTATATTTAGTATTGCAACAGATTGTTGACTACATTGTTCACTTAATAACCCTATTTGTTTAATGAGTAACGTAAATGGTATTTTTTTCACATTATCTTTTTGATATGACGTTTAGAAATTTAACTGAAAACATTTTTATGGTAGCCATTAGATAGACAAACTTTAAATGTCAATCAAAAAACAGTTTTCTTCTTACAAGTCCCATAAATTTGTTTTAATGTCGTTCAGCGCTTTAAACGTCGTAATGAAGTTAGTTGAGTCATGGCTGACGTTTATTAGTCGTTTTGTTCCTATATTTTTCCATGGTGAGTGTTGAATTGTTCCTTATTTTCTGGTCACACAGTGTTGTCTTTGTAGTGATATTTTAAACAATTGTCATACAAGCGGGAGGTTTGGCATGCCATAAAACCGGTTCAATTCACCAACTGTATCAAGTCAGAAATATGGCAGTTGTTATCCGACAGTCCGTTTCTTTGCTTGTTGGCGTTTGCTTTTGTTGTAGTTCATTGTTTCTGTTGTGCCGTTGTGTTCCTCATATAGTTGATGTGTTTCCCTCGGTTTTAGTTTTTTACCCGAATTTATTTTTCGTATAATCGAATTATGACTATTGAACAGCGGTATACTAATTTTGCTTTTATTTAATGTAATCAGTGAGTCTCTAGGGTTTCAGAATCCTATAAATAGAGACCATTTGTGGCATATCATCAGTCTTTATATGATTCCAATTGCTTTACGACGCTTTAGTCAGAAGCCGTCTTTAAAGCATAATAAAGCTTTTAGAGAACCCTCAGAGTATATATAAAAAACCACTGTAAGCATTTTTGAAACATATGCGATGATCTTCAGTTTGCTCAACTGTGTTGACCTCTATTTCTTTAAATAGTGCTGTTGGGCCATCTGTCCCGGTGTCCTTAGGTTCAGACCTTTTTAGACAGGGCAAAAGTTGACCAAGATTCATAAAGTAACTTCATATTTTCATGCTAGTAAAAGGTACCGGTCTGACGATGGTAATGATAACTATTAGTTGATACGTCAAAATAGTACAGACAAATGTACACAAAAACAAAAACTAGGAGAACACAAACTCCAAAACAAGATCGGGAGTGAGATTAGGGCATCGAATAAGGCAGCATCTTCTTCCTCATTAATTGCATCTGTCGTGACGTTTTTTCATCTCAGAGCCAGTAAAAGGGTAAGAGAAGCCAAAAATATAACTTGAAGTATTTCAGCAAATAGCTATGATACATAACTTTATATGGATCCACCGTTTGGGTTGGCGAACATATAATTGTTGAAATGATCGCCTCGGTGTAGGTTTTCTCGTAACCCTGATTAAATAATTTTCCACTCAAGAGTTGTGTCATGCTTAACTTCTATGTAAGTCTCCCATGGAGACATATGTCGTCTACGTAATGTAATAAGATCACACTTGTCATATTATTTTGTATTTGGTTATATTAAATGTACCAAGAAACGCTATACACTCAAATCAAATAGCTTTGCAAGGCCCAAATTCAAGCAAAGATGAAGGTCAAGGTGATTGTGTTTGTTCGACTTATCAGAAATGAAAGTTGATAGAAAAAACTAGGAAATAATCATAGTTTTGTTTTGGCATAAAACAGTTCATGTATTTTGAGCAGTTGTTAATTGAATAAAGAATGGAAACGGGAAATATGTCAAAGAGACAACAATCCGACAAAAATGTATAAAACAACTCAAGGCCACGAATGGGTCTTCAACAGGCGAGAACTCCCGCACCCATTGGTGTTTACCAGTGATCAAAATAAGAAACCATGAATGGTTTCCAACTATATGCACAATACATGATGTTCATGAACAACGGCAATACAATTGGCACACAGGGAAAAGCACATTGTGATAAAGCTTTGAGTCAAGTATCAAAAGTGTGCCCAAAGTAGTTGTAGAGTTAAGTGCGACGAAATATTTTGTGTACCTCCATTAAGTGAGAAATATGCCTTTTTGGTAAATCAGAAGTTGATGAGCAACGGCAATAAAATCGGTGCAGACATTCAAACATAACGATGTAGCTTGAATCCTAATATCAAGAGTATTGCTGTTTTAAAAAATATGGAAAGTTATCGAACATAACTGTTTTGAACTGTCAATATCAAGGTAAATGTCTAATAAGAGGTTAATTTCGAAGTGTTCTTTTTTTTCCAAGTTCAATTTTATATAGTTAGAGAAGATGTTGACTAAAATGCTGGTTAGTGAAAGACAGAAAATCATCAATGTTCGGGCCAATTATATATTTAACTTTAATTTTTAAAAGCTACTGAATGTAATCCGCCTCATACTTTTATAGAACCACATCAGCGAGTAAGGGTTAACTATTATTGCTTATTTGCATGCAAAGAGATAAGACGACCACCAAACTCGACAAGTTCGTGTCCCTATTGTTAATTTGTATAGACAATCATTATTATAATGATGTGTATAACATAAACATTCCATAATTGATATCGGTCTGGAACGGATTGCTTTAGACGAGATAATTACTATAAACATTTATTACGCCAGTGCCATCCTAATAATGGTTACATACGTTACCTAAAAAAAGAAATACCTTTTTAATTTTGAAAATAAATTATACTGCATTGTCACTTAAATTTAACGAATGCGATAATGCAAGATGATATATAAACTTCCGTTTTGGTGTTGTTCAGTAACATATCAGCCATTTAGTAATGTCCATAACAACATCACAATACTCATTAAATAAACAATGAAAGGCGCGACATAACTCGTCGATATGCCCCATGATTTTGTTAGAAAATCTATGAAGAAGGCTCATTGATTATTCATGCGTTCGAAGTTTTCAAATATATTGACCCATGTGTGATGGAGCGTGGAATATTTCGCAGTAAACCGTTGGTTTCTGGTAATTTGGAGTACTCAACCATAATTATAATGGCATTATCAATGCTACCTACTACGAACAACATTGTGGAATAATTATGTTTTGCTGTTTGTACTGCTTAAGTCATCGTCACAAAACTCTTCCGATATTTCTCCATAAATAACAATCTATTTCAGTATTGGATTTGATGTTTGATTCGATTTGTATTGTTTTAACGCCACTTTTGGACTTTTTTAGGCAGTCATTTTTTGTTTAGTTGAGGAAGCCGGAATGCCCTGAGAAAACCACCGACCTTTGATAGGAAAGTCACATTTCTTGTTCATAAGATTGGAGTTGAGTGCGACCACACGTATGGGTATCGAACTCACAACTTCAAATTTGACTGGCTAGTGATTACAGTAATAACTACTTAGGCCTTTTAACAACCGAAGCAATGAATGTTTATATTGGTACGAAATGTAATATACATTGAGAGTGTAATGGTTCTGCTTCAACATGAGCATTCAAATGGCTCCGACATATGCGTTACCTGTTTTCACTTTCTTAAGATAAAATTTGTATATATGTATGCTCTTTCTAAAATATTTTTCACATTAAGACTATCTATTCTGCAAATAGCTACTTTATATTTGCAAAAGTACGAACAGCTGTTGTCGCCGTGAAGGTATGGTAGTTCGGCTGACAACTACTTATGAGATCACCACTAAAATTGTGAATTCGATCACAGCTCATGGCCAGGTAATACAACTTTATGTGACTTGCAATAGACTCGTAGTTTTTCCGGAAACTTGGGTTTCTCCCATCAATAAACCTGACCGCCACTATATAACTGAGTTATTGCTAATGCGGCGTTCACACAGTGCCGATTATGGCTCCCGTTTTCATGGTTTTAGATCCGACGGCGATACGACTCGAAAATTAAAAATAAAACGGATAACAATCTTCAACGATCGGCAAGGTCCTACCATTGTCAGGACGCATTCGTATAAGTTCGTAACAAAGCCCTGCGGATCGGGATTGTTCTGGATATTCGGCCAAGAACACCCGTTAGTTAGATGCGTCCCGTACCATTCGGGAAACTCGGCTGATTCGGTCTAGTCAGACTACAATCATGACTATGTCGTGAAAGATTCGTCTGAGTCGAATCAACATCGTAGCAATGTCCTGTGGTTCTGGACGGTGACTGAACAGTGTCCTGTATAACGGGAATGATAAAGAGGATTTTTTACCAGTCGTTTCTTGCATGATAAGAACGGGATGATCGTGCGAAATGGTTTTCTATAGTATGTCTTCCGTCAGCTTTTGTTTACTGTCGGATCTCTGTCGAATCGCATTCGGGGAACCGGGACGATGTCGGGACAGAATCGGTCGTATTTTACCTGAGAAAGAAACAAATCGGTATTGAATCGGATTGAGAACTGGAATATCATGACGAGTTTGGCTGGACACGGCTGAAACGGGACGCTATCTAAACAATACATGATATGTTGTCGTCATAAAATAAATGTTTTCACAAATTTGTCAATTTCAAGCCTCGAATCACAGGATTTTGTTCCGACTTTTGTGTGATTTAAATTGGGAATGGTCGTATCAAGGACGGCAGTAAAATGTGTGACCGAGGCTTAAACGTGGATTTTAGGACGTAGTATTCAACCCACTATTATGAAGTGATTCCTTATACCATTCAGCCTTTAGAATTTTTACTGATTCATTTGTTAGGAGGAAAACATTAATTTTCACCATGGCATTTTTTTCTTTCATAATAGTGCGTTTAGCATTATATTTGTATTGATAGCTATATAGTCGGGAGATGGTTGTGTTGTTTAAATGTGTTGTTAGTTGGACGATGGTTGGTAGGTATCTGCAAATGGAAATGCTTGTACAAAGGCAGGAATATGACAGTTGTTTCCAATTCCTTTGATGTGTTTTCAGCTTTTGGTCTTTTCCTTTGAGTTCGGTAATTTTATTATTTTACTTTCTATTATTTGGACGGTATATATTTGTTGGCATTATACTATGATGATTTGGAATACTTCAGCTACAGATCTTACAAATCTATTCAATCACCTTCAGTATATGTATGTTCATATTTTGCTGCTTCACAATGTTAAGTATACTGTTACCATCATTGCTAGAAAAATGCGACTATATAACATGTTTTAGAGTTAGGTGAAATCCAAAATGACAACCTACATAAAGAAATGATTTGTGACATCTAATTGAAACAGTTATTTTATACTCTATTCAATTCTTAATGACCTCATGCAATACGTTTTTGTTTTAATATCCAGTTCGAAATGAATTACTTTGTTCAGGTAACAAATTTTTTAAATATTTCGTTTTGGTATTCTTCCATTATCTTACATAATATATAATTTCTATATAAAACGAAACACGAAACAAAATGAAATAAAATAAAATGACACCTTATACAATAGTTTGCATTCATTTTTTCCGATTGTAAATTACGTACCCTTGGTTTGCAAAGTTTTATCAGTATTTCTACTGTGCAGATTAAAGGGAAAGCTTTTCGGTGATTAAAAGAGGTAATGTATAATCCTCTGTTGTAATCGACAATCAATTGTCTCTATAATATGCCTTATTTTTCTTTACAAGTTAATGCTTTATTGTTTAATAACAATTTGGATTAATTTATTAGCTGAAATATCATTTTAGGCTTCTATCAGATAGTATTCAAGGTTGTACTAGACAAGAACAGCTAGTAATGAAAAAACATCGGCAACAATAACATATTATAATGTATTTCGCAAGATTATTAATCGCATACCCTGTGTAAATACTTTAAAATTTACTACACTGTATTTACATTATAATCATAGCTCTGAACATTACAAACAAATAAAATACTAGTGAGTTGTTGTTACAGATTGGAAACATCAGCAGTGTAAAGGAGGGGCAAAGATCTTTACTTATTACCATTAACATATTGTGCCTGTCTTTCGGCAACTATTTGTATAGTTTGGCCTGATGTGCATAGTCTTACCGGATGCAACACATCTGTGACTCTGTTTTGAACATGTAACACATCAGCTGCAAACACTGGGGGATTCGCAAGATGATTAAAATGATTTTGAATGCTTTGAATGCCCTTAAAAAGATGCCGGCCTTGTATGTGGAATAGAGTTAGTTGCAAATCATTATGTTAAAAAGAAACTCTTTAAATCTTTCCATTTTGACATGATTTAAATGCGCGTTAAGCTTGACACCAGTAAAGGTGGTAGTCTAGCCGTGTAGTCTTCCTCTTTGAAACGGCATTGAAACAATAACAATTTAGGCATAATGTTAAACTAAAATTTGAACTGCATCACACATAGCTTACCAATTCCCCAATCCCTTTTCCATCACCGCAAGAATTTGGATGGCCAGAGAGTAATAACACACTCAATCAAGTGTATATCGAAGGGTAGCAGAATACATACAGGATCGTGTGTGTTCATTTACGGACAAATCTCTATGTACACAGTTATATGTTTGTTCAGAACAAAACCTTCAATGTACGGAGCTGTGCTGCTGTTAAAATTTAAAACTATGCAGAAAGTCATAATCACATTCCTTGAAAGACAAAACAGAGAAAATACTTACTGAATTATGTTGTTTACACCATTTTAAGGGTATGGGAATAATGCTAGTTGTGTTGCGAGGTACTCAATTGTTTTTGGTTTTTGGAATTGCGAATGAGGTTTCGCAAAAATTGTGTTCACGATAGTAAATTTCATGTGGAAACAATATTTTATCATTTCTAACAGAGGTCATTACTGTTACTTTAATAGAATATGTGTTGATTTTGGAAAACAGAACATGCTTGTGAAAAAACGTCAATTTTCATCTAATAAATCGGCGTCCTAAAGAATAGTTATTTAACGTTTTCGAGATAATTCTTAATTCATAGATTTTAAAAGATATTTTTATTTGAAATTCATCGTGAAAGGTACATTAGTCTATGAAAAGCTGATCTAAGAAACCTTACCATCACTATCATTGACCACAACGGATGTTGGTCAAGGGCCGACAAACTTGCTCTGGAAAGTTTTTGGATAAGAAAGTTAAGCACAGTTTTCCCAATATACTATGAACATACATATAGTATAAATAAAGTGTATTTGCTATTCACTATCAATTCAAAGTTTACTATCCACGGCGGTCACTGATATATTATGTAGAGAGTCTATGTATGTTAATAGTATACAGAAAAACGCCAAAATAATTGAAATTAATTGAAATAAAAAAATAACGGATTTTGAAAAAAGGGGCAGGGCTAAAAATATTGTCCTGTCCCCATGCAAGTACCTATGACTTTTGATACCTTCCTGAAATTCTCTAGTCATAAAATTTTTACCCAAATTTATCCTACAACAGTTTATATACTCTCAACCACGCTCTAAACAAGGATTCTCACTATACAAATCCTTGCTCTAAATGCCCGCGATTTCGCGAGTGTGTTCTAGTGTAGATGAAACGACCATCTGGTGTGCAACATTTTAAGCCTTATATCTTTGATAAGTTTTACTTCCAACCACTGGCATGGATCGATGTGACTGCTGGTGGAGGTTTACTCCTGAGGATATCACAAGCCAAGAATTCAGCACTTTTGCTGACAAGATGTATCACTGATATAGTCATATTTTAAGATTTATAGTTAGCAAAACTTTTGAATTCTTCGAAATACTATGGATTTTCTACTTCAGGCATAGAGGTATCACCAGCCCAGTAGTCAACACTTCTGTGTTGACATGAAATATCAATGATATTGTCTTTTTTAAAATAAATTTACTGTTTAAAAATTTTGAATTATTCGAAATATTAAGGATGTTCTACCTCTAGGCACAGATTACCTTAGCCGTATTTGGCATAACCTTTTGGAATTTTGGGTCCACAATGTTCTTCAACTTTCTACTTTATTTCGCCTTACAATTATTTTGATTCGAGCGTCACTGACGAGTTTTGTATAGACGAAACGCACGTCTGGCGTAGAAAAAAATATAAGCCTGGTACCTTTGATAAGTATATGTAGATAATTACCTTAGCCGTATTTGGGATAATCTTTTTGGAATGTTTGGCCCTCAATGCTCTCCAACTTTATACTTCATTTGGCTTTTTAACTTTTTGGATTAGAGTGTCACTGATGAGTCTTATGTAGACGAAACGTGCGTCTGGCGTTCAAAACGTTAAGTCTGTATCTTTGAAAGGTTAGCTTTTAAAGGACAGTTAGCTGTCCGTATGAGTTTGATTACAACTTTTTATTTACAGCAAGCAGCTGGTAATTTGTTATATTGTTTTAATCAGATACTCATAATTTCGACAGTGCAATACAGAATGTAAGAGACGTTTTTGCCTTGTAGACTAAGAGTTTTGATCAGACTGTGAGAACAGGAACTTGGTACCATATGATTCGTCGCCGTGCTTCAATATAAATAAGAAGTTGTGGTATGAGTGCAATTGAGACAACTCTCCATCCAAGACACAATGTAGTTAAAGAAAGCAATTATCCGTTACAATACGGCCTTCAACACGGAGCTTTGGATCAGAACGAACAGCAAGCTAGAAAAGGCCCCAAAATGACCAGTGTAAAATAATTCAAACGGGAAAACCATCGGCCTAATTTATATACATGTACAAAACGAGAAACGAAAAACACCTATGAACTACACCAACAAACGAAAACCACTGAACAACAGGCTCTTGACTTAGGACTGCAATGTATAATACAGGTCCAAATGAACTTATAGACATACCAACATAATTATGATTTTACCATTAACAGCAAATGGTATATTTTGTACACAAATAGAAATCTTCATTCATAAAATCTGAATATGTAAACAAATGTAGAATTTTGCTCCTTTTTAGATTTTGTGCATTTCCATAAGTTAAAGTTTATTGCCAGGATTTATTTCTACGCAAAAAAGTTTATTTTTCTAATTTTGATGCTTTTTCACATTTCTCGACCGGTGTGAGAAAAACATTCTCTCTAGTGAAAAATTTGTTCTCGGCAAATGATTGGTTGAATTTCAATTGTGGCGTCAACTTTTCTTGCTTTCCTCTGAAATTTTCTATTGTGACATCGTGAAAAAGGCGACCAAGCCTATTGACGTCACATATAAAGAACACAACTTTCTGAATGAAAGGATCAACTTTGTCTAGATATCGTCTAAAATCATTAGAGAAACAGATTCTACCACTAGATCTCGTGTGATACGATATTTCTCCACTCTTGACAGTTAAATTTTAAAATATTAAAAAGCTATGCAAGCCTCGCGTTTTAGATTTGAAAATTTAACTGTCTCGAGTGGAGAAATATCGTATCACACTTGTTGCAGTGGTGGAATCTATATGCCTATATTCAAGATCGTTTTATTATAATGACACCGAGATTAATACGGTTTGAACAATATTATGATTACACTATATATGTCTAAATGGTAGAATAGAATTTCTCTGGTACTAGGTTCATAAACAATTAAAAAACAGAAAAAAACCAAGCTGACTAAAAAGGAAAGGTGGATCTTTTTTTTTTTTTTAAACAGATAAAAAAATGTGTTCGCTCTGTGTTGATGGCCTCATTGTGATTTTGAGATTAAGAATAGCATACAAAAGTGCCGTTGCTCTCTGTGTTTGTTTTTTGTGTTTGTTTCATTTTTGTGTCGTAGATTGAAACCCTTTCAAACAAACTTTGGTTAAACACACTTGACATTGGAAACAATACAAGTGCGTTCAGTATTTTAAGAAGGGAACAGTCGTTATGTTTGTGTCACTTTAAATTTAATGCCTCAGAACATTTCTAACAACATAAACTTGAATTAACTTAATTTATTGATTAATTATAAAACACATTCTCCGAAAAGATAACGGTTTCAAAATAAGCGTATTGTAAATTGACGCATGACCATTTAAGTTAATAAAACCAGGAAATTTTAAATATTTATCATTATTGATGTTTTCAAAATGGCAACTGCTACAGTAAGTTTTTAACTGTTTTCTTTTCTTTTGTTTATTCATTTAATTATAATTAAGCAAAAAGTACAACGGATTTCAGAAAAAAAACTTAGTAGGGTAAACTAAGTGATGTTACCACATATATATATATATATATATAGCAATTACACAGATTATTTAGCTGCTATCCTCGAATATATTGTAATCTCAAGAAGTTTATTCCGGAAACACTTGTACACACTCCAAAGTTTTTTACATCGGTGCTCCGGAAGGGTAAGCATTTCCTGCACCATATACGGCACTCGTCGTGTTATTTCTTTGTCCTGTCCGTTAATGATGGAAGGTTACTTATGACTGAGGAAGAATATCAGATACAATTTCTGACACACTTTTGCCATAATGGCCATTCAGCTCATGATGGCGAACATAACATTTCTTTAGTGCTGACTTTAATTTGACTGGTTCATAGCCCTGTCCAAGTAACTTTTGAAAAAGCAGTATTCCTCGCTTAACAAAATCAACGTACTTAGAACTTACTCTAGATTAACTCATCAATTGAGACACATATTCTCCATGGGCTGGTGACGCTGGGATGTTGTTACTCAGAAATGGAAAGTTGACTATAGGAAAATTAAAGTCATCGCGTTGGTCATAAATTTTGGTATTTAACCTACCATCAGTAGTAATTTCAAGAAAAATGTCTAAATATGAAGTAGATTTATCTCTGTCGGTAGTATCTTTAATTTCCAGTTCACTAGGATATAATAAATGTAAGTGATTACTGAATCTGTAATTATTAAGAGACAGTACACCATCAATATATCGGAATGTGAAATTAAAAGATATGGCCAATTTCTTCTCTCCTTTCTGCACAAGCTCCTGGATAAATTCAGCTTCATAGGAGTACAGAAACAAATCTTCAAGTAGAGGAGCGCATAAAGTATTTAACCGATTAAAAAAAGTCCTCTCTTTGCAGATAATGTATACTAGTAATTGTTTCAGAAACTGAGCATAGGCTTAAGAATAGCATACAAGATTATTTCAGTACTGTGATCAATGACACTTACATTTCAACTACGAAACTAAGGTATATTTAGGGAACAAACTTCAATGCAGAAAAAAATTATTGATCATATGCAAAACAGGTTAATTATTGATGTAAACAAATATAAATTTCATGAAAAGGTTCTCAGTATAAAAGTGGAGCTTAAATAAAGCATGAATAAGTAGCTTTGAATGTTAACAAATATATTATTATTAACAATTCATTACAGATCGGTTGTACACTTTTACATCACACATTTACACAACACCAGGATCGACCTTAGTATTGAATTCAAAAATATTTGAGCGGTGGTGATCTTGCAACTTTCTCCTCTCAGGTACAAATTATACAAGGAGGATATTGAATGAAGGACCAGATACTGAAAAATATCAACTTTATTCACGTGTACAATTTATCAATGTAACACAAGAACTAGGAAGATATATTGTGAGAGTATGGTATACACCCAGGGGGAAAACATTTATAAATGGAGGTAAGATACATCTGTTTATTTATCAATTGATCTGATGGGCAACGGTATATATATATATATATATATATATATATATATATATATATATATATATTCAACGAGTATGTCTAAACACTGCTCAGGACTCCTGAGTGCACTCAGGACATATAAAAGTGCACTCAGGACTTAAAAATCACTCAGGACATTTTATAGCCATCTTATTGCACGCTGTTTTTACTTTCATTGTATACAAATTTTGAAAACGATCTTTGCGCTCCTTTAATAGCAGACTTGTTCCTATATTGCCAAGAATCACAGTGTATGGCCAAACTCAGTAAAGATCCCTCTAAATTAGATTTAATTGATACATTCAACAATATCTACCGTTATCGTGATGACATTTCCTTCGTTAAATAATCTTGAATTTTCTAAATATACTGCCTATATTTACTCTTAGGAACTTACTTTAAATAGATCTAATATAAACAGCAGTAGTTATTCATTCCTAGATTAAGATATTTCAATTTCACACGGGAAACCTTTTCTAAAGTTTACGACAAAAGACACGATTTTTCATTCCCTATTGTTAATTTTCTTTTTTGAGACGGCCATGTTCCTTTGGCTCCATCGTACGGTGTTTATACATTTCAACTCGTTCGTTATGCCTGTGATTGTACTGATGTCATAGATTTCAACGAACGTTATCAATGGATCACTGATAAATTAATTCATGGATTTCGTTACCATAAATTACTTAAAACATTTACTAAATTATTTCATAGATACATAGAATTGATAAGCAAATTTGACTGTACCTGCAGAAAACTTATCAAAAACGGAATTTCTCATCCTTAATTTAAAGGTAATATTGAACTAAGAGCGCGAAAATTAATATGCCATCCGTGTGAACTTATCGACCCTTTAAATAACCTATTCGTAAAGGTTATCTTATTGCTACTGTAATAAGATCTTTGAATACTATTTGAATCGGTACCAACATCGATTCTGTCATCAAAAAAGAATACATAACTAAATTTGTATTTGTATTTATATGGTTTTTAGGATGAATAAATACTTAGCCACGTTCATTTCCAATTAAGAGAATACTTTATCAAAAGATAACCTGATACGTATTTATCATAAAGTTATGTACTCTGACGGTCCTACTGCCGGTTGATACTTTTATTTTGACAATGCACAAGGCCATGTCTTTTTCGACCACCCATGACATAATTACACTAAACCCATATGGTGTGTTTCGATTGATATTTTAGTGTCATGATACATGATTTCTTTATTTAGTTTTTTTTTTTACTTTTAACTATCTTCGAGTAACTGCGAGTACATTCAAATCGTTACTTTGAGTGTTTAGATGGCCCGTTGACACAATGTGTATTACATTTCTTCATTACAATAAACATTTATTACAACCCCACTCTCTAGAGTTGGGGGCTATATTGCATTCACCTTATCCGCCCGTTCTTCGTCCATTCGTTCGTCCGTCCGTTTGTCCGTCAAATATTTCTGTCAAACACTTCTCAAATATGAATAAGCAGAATGACTTCATACTTGACCAGCAGCTTATCATTGCAGACTTGTAACATGTGACAAATTTTTGGATTTTTCAGATACCAAGTTCCTGTTTGCCGATACTTTGCACAATTTCAATATGTAAAATGAACTTCAAAATTTTTCGTCAAAAACTTCACTAATATGAATAAGCAGAATGACTTCATACATGGACAGCAGCTTAACAGTGATGAGTTGTAACGTGTGACAAAAAATGAAATAATAATCCAAATATATGGTTGTTTATTAGTTTCAGTTTATGATTTCCATGTCAGATAACATATTACGAAAGTCTCTCTAAAGATGACAGAGGAAACATATCACGAATTGTTTGCATTATCTAATGCAATTGTCCTCTTATCAAACTCAAATCACAGCACTTGTGAGTAGCAGCTTTACCTACAATGAAATGTTTTATACTAGATGTATTTTACAGATGTTTCTACGTGTGTAAAATATATTTTTGGTATGGCTGTTGTTCCTGTCTTTTTTGTAAAACCTATGAATTCAATTGCCATTGTTGGTAAATTATGTCATATGTAAAATATTGAAGCTATCACAGTGACACCGCACGTTATTTGTTTGCACTTAAATGGCCAGATAAACAGAACACAATTTTG